>PVKA01011095.1:35223-62193 GCA_004027165.1 Ctenomys sociabilis | reverse complement strand
AATATAAGATGAGAAAATAATTTTTCAATATTTTTTATTAATCTTTTTATAAAATGAAAGAAACGCCTATGATCGATTAAGGAAGGTGGTTATGGCTGGGTGGTTCTTGGGGTTATGTGGTTTTTTTGGTTATTTTTTTCTTTTATCTTTTTAATCTTACACTTTAAGTTGAAACATTCTCAGATGTTTGGGGGGGGGGACATCCTCTTACAATGGGTCCTTGTGCTCACCTTTTGAGGAGGCTGTCCTGAGCAGGAGAACCACATGGCATCTGTGCGTATGTTCTATGTGGACTATACCCTCCTCTTCCCCCCAGCCTATGCTTCTTGGGTTGTTGTGCTTTCCCCTTACTTCGCTACATTTCTATAGTTAAGTTGGTTTTACTTGAATGATTCATGTTTAGGGGAAAAAGAAAAACAATTTGTTTCAGCTCCTCCTGCAAATAAAAACAATAAACGGAAAAAAAAAAAAAAAAAAAAATAAATTCCTCCTCAGATATTGTTATGATTCATGGATATATCTACAGTGTCTGACAACTAAAAACATGAGTTCACTAAAGAAAATGAAGCATATTGCAACTATTTATTTCTTATAAAATAGTCAGTGGAGAGAAGGTACTTCAAGCCCAACTACTTCAACGTTTGCTTTCATGGACCATTACTAACTCATTATTCAAGTCAGATGGACAAATTTCCTGCTTTAAAGATTTCCAAACATTTCTGAAGGAGAAGGAAATGATTTCAGTGCCTACTCAAGACTTGAGAATTCTAAAGTGTGCTTGTCCTCTAGACTCCTGGATATAAGGTATCTTTTTTTCCCCAATAAATAGTTCTACATGCAATTTGTTCTCTGGAAAGTATCCTTGCAGTTATCTTTCTCCCTTTTATTCTCTCTCTCTCTCTCTCTCTCTCTCTCTCTCTCTCTCTCTCTCTCTCTCTCTCTCTCTCTCTCTCTCTCTCTCTCTCAGTGGAACCAGGGATTGAACTAGGCCATTGCGCTTGCCAGGGAAGTACTTATTCTACTAAGCCAACTCCCCAGCCCCCATTATTCTCATTTTTTAGAGAAGTCCTTATCAAAACCCATTTGACACCTAGCCTTTGCTCCTCATTGCAGTCTATTCTAATTTATATTGACACCCAGTGACAAAGGGAAAATGATAAACCTAGGTAGTGGCTTCAGTTTCCAGTAGGATTTCATAGAGAGTTAGAAAAGTTCTATACATGCTGTATTGGTCAACTCCGAGGAACAGATATAATTTTAGGAATAGATATTAACACAAGATACACAGTGTAAAAGGAATTACAAGATTGGCTTAGAACAGTCAGCTGCAGAGTCAGATGAGGGAGTGTGCAGATGGCGTCTGCACACTCTACACTCAGGAATTCAGTCCCAAGGTCTGAAGCTCACTGCTGTCTTCCGTGCAAGGCTCTATTCATCAGCTAATGGGTCTGCGATGGAAGACTGAAGAGTCTGGGATGGAAGGTGAAGCATCCGAGCTGTTGGCCAGAATCTGCGCTGCATGCCAGGCAGTGAAGTCCAAGTGGAATGCAAAGACTAAAGTTTGTCTGACGGAGTATAACATTTACAACTTCCTCAGCCCCTTTATATGATCTCTTTGTGCTGCGTCACTCTGGGGGCAGACCCAACTGTGCCCCAAGGTGGGACCCCCAAGTGCACCTTGGAGTCACCTGGCCAAGTTGACACAATATATCAACCATTACACATGCTGTGCCAAAATAAATAAATCTGTAGCTTTTCTTAGTCCAATTATATAGGCAATATGGCTCTTTTTCAAGAACTGAGCATAAAAAGCTGATAATATGGCACATTCTCAGAATTTTGAACTATTCACTGCCCATCCTTAGACCTGTATCCCATCTAATGCCTCTACCAACTACTTTTTAGTTCAGTTCTAGAGAGACTCAGACAGACAAAAAGGTTGTTCTTCAGACAATGAAGAAACTCTGAAATTAACCTTGGGAGGAAACGAAACAGCACCTCTAGTGTATTATTTTAAAAGACTTTCAAGCAATAGTGAAAAAGGCCCACAAGGTCTTGTAGCTAATTATAGCTATTGTGTGCAAGACATGGTCTTACCACTCTAAAGAACTAATTCACGCATATTCATAAGGACTATAGGGCTGAATACATAGATCAGTGGCACACTGCCTGCCTGGCAAGCAAGAGGTGCTGAGTTTGAATTCCAGAACAAAAAACAAAAAATACCCACTTTATATGGTAGAAACTGTTACTATCAAGTCCCCTTAAGTTGTTGAAAACTGAAGCTGTTAGAAATTTAGGCCACTTCACTGCAATGAGGTTGCTAATAAATAGAACATCTAAAACCAAAGCCCAATAATGTGTCTGCAGAGTTCCTGTACTGTTCTCTTAAAGGGAATTCCAGATTTAAGTCAAAATAGTCTTATTTAGCATTTTCTTATTGTGCTAATGTCCCTTGTTAATAATGAATAAAAAGCACTCTCCACTTTTGTCTTATCAGTGAGTAGTTTGAGGGCAAGAACCATAGCAGAGATCGCCACTGAATGAATGTGGCCCTGTCAAGCAGCTCACCCAGCGAACTCACTCCTGAGAACTACTGTGCACTCTTGCACTGTGGTGGGCCCCGGGAGTGTAAGACGATTTTTGAACCTAACATGGTGGTTTATTTGCTGTAGTCAAACGTGACAAATGCTATCCTTGTTGTAGGGTCTATTGTGATGAGGACACAGAGGAGGGAACAATTCTAGTTAGGAATTTTGGAAAAGAACAAAAGCTTGATAAAATGTTAAAAGGCTTGCATTTTAAATTTCTCATAATACATATAAAATTATATATTTCCTACAAGAGTACACATAGGTGAGACATAGGTTAGTTTGCTGAACTATAACCTTGAAAGAAGAATGCAGCTGAAATATTCTGGTGTGCATATATTGTTTACATATATATGTATAAATAGTATATCCACTCTTACACACACACGCATACACATATGTATACTTTCCTCATCTTACAATCATATCATGCACAGATTCTGCTAAAATATCATTATTTTGCTACTGCTGTGTTGGAGCTTGTAATGATATCCCTCACATCTATACAAGTAGTATATGACAAAAGCTCTTGTCTTCTCCCTTTCCTCCCTTTCCTTTCTTCCCTTCCCCCTCCCTTTTCCCCTCTCATTCTCCGTCCTCCTTCCCTTCCTTTCTCCCTCTCCCCTTCCCTTTCCTTTCTTCCTCCCTCCCTTTCTTCCCATTCTCCTTTTCTGTTTTCTTCCCTCTCACCCTCTCCTTCTCTCTCCTGGGTCTACTTCTCCTTTTCTTTCAAGCAATATACATTTTAACTTCCTGAAACTAAATTACTAGAAAAATATAATTGCACAAGCAAATACTTTCAAGTCCCAAAGCCCAAATTAGCTCATTCAAACCAGGATATTGTTGACAGCTGACTTGTTTCCTGAAATAGATGTATGTGAATCAATTTAAATTTTTCAAAAAATGTAACATTAAAATGAGCTCTGTAATTGTATGAGGCGTTGTTCCCTGAAAGAAGGGATAACAGGGGAACTGGCTTCCCACAATGATTTTGGAAGATAATTTCTTTTAATTCAATGACATCATAGCAGGAAAAGCTCAGATGCTTAACTATAATATCTGCTGATAAAATATAACTCATCAGTAAGCTATATTACAAATTATTTCTTTATATTTGTAAACTATCAGATCTAATATTAACAAGAAGACTAGGTTGTATCTTACACAAACATGAATCATGAAAATAAATGGCAAAATTAAAGGTAAGTAGCTCAATTTTCCCAGTTAGTAAATTATAATTTATAAAATTACAAATTGAAGGATTGGTTGTATCAACCTCTATATCTTGTAAAGGCAACTTGTCTTCTGTTTGCCTGTGATTCTTTAACAAAACTAGAAATAATTCAGTTACTTAAAGTAGTATACTGTGGGAAAGAAACTAAATTCAGAATAAAAACAAAATGTGATGGACGCCACACTCTGCAGTATCCAAGTTGCTTCTTGAGGCCTCCTAGATCTTAGAGCAGAAATACAACACATGACACATTTTTGTATGTTTTGTGTATACAAATATATGATGGAACTCATGCACGTCTCAGTTCCTCACTCAACGCTTTCCATGAGATGTGCCAGTGGTGGACGGTCTCCACATTGCAATGCCAGAAGGATGTTGCTGAGGCCACTCACTGGCACATTCTATACGGATTGATTTTATACCTTAAGTTCAGAAAAACTTTCCATTAGGAGTTGTTATATTTCATTCTCTGTAATGATGTTTCTCTTTTTACTTTGGCAACCTGGAAGCTAAGTCATTAACAAGAGGACAAATTCATGGCATAGGGCATTTTACTCTGAGTCCTATCTATACTTACTAGTTCAACTTTAGCTTTTTGTCTCACTTTAATAAATTTATTTCATTTCCATTTCTCTACTTTATTGCAAGTCTCGAAACAGAAGTATAAACATACGTATTTTCTTAATACAACTCTAAGGAATTGTTTTTCATCTCTCAATTGCTATTTTTCCATTTTTAAGCAAATGGTAATATTCACAGAATATTTTAAAACTGAAAGTAGATTATAAGTGCTTCCATATTCTTTTACAAATATCAGTGTTTATTAAGCCCAAAGAAAGCATCACTCAATTTGTATTAAAACCATAGTTCCTGTATATATATTTGCTGTTGTGTCCTTTACTTCTTCTTCTAGGAAATTATCCCACCCCCTCCTATACTGTGTAGCTCAAGGAAACTGTCTGGCTACAAAAACATCCAATTCTACCAAATCCCAAGATACAGTGACTAGTTGTTCACTAGCATGTGACTCAACCTTGGATAAGCAACATCACACCTAAGATTTTACTGAAACAGGTGGGAAACTGATGTTTTTATTTCACTAAAATTGCCCATGATGAGAAGATCTAAGTCTAGAACTCCTAAAAGTGCATTTTTTACTCTACAAGGAAAATGTTTTAAGAATAAAATCAAAGCAATGTAAAAGAAAGAACTGGGAGAGAGCAAGATGATGTTATGGTATCAGAATTTAGGTGCTTTGATCCAACCATGCCTAAGCCATCTGCACCACCAGACTCAGCATCCTGTGGTTATCATCATGGCTTCCAAACTCACAACTTTATTCAGGTAAATTTACAGGCATCAGAAACCTACTTGGTTATACCATAACATAATTTTTAAATTCACCCAATCACTATAACAACATTATAAAAGAATTTATGGGCCAGTTTATTTTTAAAAATCATTCATTACCTATTAGTAAAATGTTTGGGGCTTTGAGAGGGGAAATCCCTGTTCCTGTAGTATGTTAGTCCAGATTTTCTAAGACATGAATGCTATGAGAATATAAAACACTGAGATATTTTCCAAGGAAAAGCCCCTCTGTGAGAAAAATTGGGGAAGGGACCAGGCAAGGCTGGTCACTTGACTATGACATAAGTGTGGCCCAGAGCAAAGGATAAAGGAGGGCTGGACAGTGCAGTACAGGTTCCACAAGCCACTGTTGGCCCCTGGAGCCAAGGGTTGGTCCAAATCACCTGGAACAAGCCTCTTTAGCATCTCTGCTGCTGAAGTATGGCCCAAGTTCCAATGCAACATTGTATTCAAGAGCAGCAGAAACTGTACTTCCTGCAATTGGAATGTTTGCAGCCAGATTGCTATGGCTGATGTCTCCACAGAGATACTATGATAGGGAGGATTGGCACCAACAAAGAAGCCAACTCTTGTACCCAGTGACAAATATTAATTCAGAGGAACAAATCAAAAATTTCTGATTTCCAGAATCAAGAGATATTGATGTCTTTCTGTGAAGTTTGGTTATGAGAAATATGGGGGAATTGGCTATAAGACTTAGATTCTTTAGCTAACTCTTTAAGCTGGAACCTGAGTACTGCCTTTTTTGCCCTCTGTCTAGTCCTCTTGATTGGGTTTATTACCCCACCCCAAGGCAAAATGTCACCATGACATATAGCTCCAACCAAGCCAATAGCCATGCAGTCATGATGTCAGGTTGACTCTTATGACTTTCAGTTAGAATCCGCTCCAGGCTCCTAAAATCAGCACCCACATTGCCATTTCTTTTCTTTCTCCTTTGAATTCACAGGAAGCTTTAGTAACCAAATGCCACAGTTCTTTTTGTTCTACTGCAATGTTCTTCACACGGAGGGCACCTAATAACTACATACCTCTGAATAACATGGGAGAGAATAATGCCAGTGAGTGCTTTCAAATCTTCTCATACAATTAACTATCCCTGAGAAAATTATACCCTAGAACTGAAAACACAGATTCCAGGACTGTCCTCTTGAACTAAAGACCTCCAATACTCATGATTCTTAACTCATTGACTCTGTGCAAATAGGCCCACCAGTGCCTGCTGCTCTGTGCCAGTTTTAGGCCATCAATTACGTGCAATGCTTTTTCTGTATGGGTTTGTTTGGATGAACCTTGTATGGCCTAAAGCAATGGTTCTCAAAGAGTAGCTCCTGGACCAGCTTCACTTGGATCATATAGACATGTCGTTCATCAAGGCCCTCTCTCAGACCCACAAGAACTCTAGAGTGGAACCTATCCAATCTGATACAATTTTGTGAAGTCTGAGGAACACTAGTCACAGTCAGGGAAATAAACAAAAAGATGTCACCCCTGGTCAAAAGTCCTGACTACAACAGGGTTCTTCCTAGATGGAGGATCATTTTGACCCATCCCAGCATGGAAGATGACAGATGAGCCATCAACTAATAGTGCCTATCAGAAAGATGAAAGACAAATAGTGAACCAAAACAGATTCCAGCTTTCTGCACTGAACACAGAGCACTGAGCACAGCTCTACCAGAAATAGTTGTGGTAGATAATTTTTAATTACTTGCTTGCAGAGTTCATAGTCACTCATTGCATGCACTATTTTATTCAACACAAAGAGCAACCACAATGTATGATGAATGTTTAAATTAAAAATCTGTAATAGTAGAAGTCACATTGCCATTATCTCCCTCAAAATACTCCCTCGTTTCAAATACAATTATGCAATCCTTTTTGCCACTTCCTAAAGTGGTTCTGGAAGTCCTGTTCCCTGAGTGGCTTTATGAGATATGATCAAAAATATGATTAATGCAGCTTCCCATTGCCATTATTACAAAGGCAAGTTTATAAAAAGGCTATGGCGTATCCTCACTCACCCACCTTATTTGCTGTGTCTGGCACCATGGGACTTCTGGTTCTTCTCCAAAGCCAAATGACATGAAAGGTAAACATTTTTAATCTACTCAAGAAGTTGAAAACAGAACTAAGGCCATTCATAAAAGAGGACTTCCAGAACTGCTTCAGAAAGTGGCCATAATCATGAGATAAGTGTATTTGAAGCAAGGTAGCATATTCTGAGGGGGAAATGAGGCCAATGTATCTTTTATTGCAAGATTTTTAAAAAAATTTAATCATCATCATATTTTTGATTACACATCCTACCATTCCTATAGGAAAAGTACTATTACTCTCTTAATTTTGTTAGAAGAAAGTTGAGGTTTAGAAAGTAAATGTTCTTGAGAAGATGGGGGGGGATGATCAAAGGAAGATGTGGAAGATTTAGCCTTAATGCAAAGAGAGGCACTTTCTGTAATTGTAGAACATCAGGAAATAAGTGCAGAGTGGAAGGCTCCCAGAGGCGTCACCAATGTAGCCCTCTGCACAAAAGCCAGGCCAGGATTGAAATGGAGTCAGTCTGTAAGCAGAATTCCCCATACCCATCGTTCTGTTACATTACTAATCACACAGAGTGTATAAACACCTAATACCTTGTTCATATTTGTCTTCCCCAGTAGATAGAGGCAGACCTTCATCTCTAAAGTTTAGTCTAGTTTAGGCACATGGTCATGCTAAATTAATGGTGACAAACTTGGTGAGTGAATGGTGGTGATAATCCTATTTGTATGACTTACTTTTACAATGTAGTTTTAAAAATCTGTAATTAACTACATTTGTTTCATTCTGACTTTTAGAAAAATCTGGCCTATAATTTTTCAGTCAACCTGTATTTTTGTATTCATATTTTTTCAATACATTTTATCATCCAAAAATTCCCTTTAAGTTTTGGCTAGACTCCCATAGAAAAGATTAGTGAACTACAATATGAATATAATTGAGTATATTTTTCTAACTAAGATTCCTTTCACTGTTCATCTACAATGTGATACCCAGGTCATCCTAGAACATACGTCTTTTTCTCCAAGTCCAGGAAGAACATGAGTTGTCAAAGCATGATGGTGCAACCAGATGCAGTCTCCTCTATCTTAGCCTTCCGAGCCTCCAGGACTGGCATTAAAAGTCACTTGGTCTCAGGTGTTCTGGGAAGCTGCACACAGCGGACTTGGGCAGTCACCACAGAGCAAATCATTCACAAGCAGCCTCAATCGCTCTGTCTCATCCTGCCCAAATTCAGCCTTCTCTCTCTGCTAACCAAATTTATACCTTCCTGCACCTCAAACCTCACCAGTCATCCTTGCACCTTCTCTGCACTGGTTACGACCATGCCTTTCTCTCATGAACATTCTTTTAGCGTTCAGGATGCTCCCTCTACACCCATCCTGTGCTTGACGACCTGCTTCCCACAGAAAGATATTGCTAAGTCTGACATAGCTCTACCACTTTCAAAACTTTACAAAGATCTCTGAAAGGTCCTTTATAAGACCAAAAGTTGGCTTTCACATTTGTTGAGAATTTTACTTCAGAAAAAATATGAATATAAAAATACAGGTCGTAAATATTTCAAAAATATTACAAATAGCAATGTATCTACCACATAAGTAATTGAATCATTCTCTTTAATAAAAGGCATACATAAAAAGTGAGGATTTTATTATTTTATATTTTGAAACCTTCTATAATACATCTCCTGCATACATTTTGTCTCCTTCCACAAAACTGAGTAATCAGTATTCAAGGACGCTATGTTCTTTTTTTTTTTTTTTCTCTTAAGTGACACTTATTAAATTAGGATTCATCTGGAGGTAGAATGCAAGTTAAGCAACTATTTCTTGAGGATAGAGTGAAAAAATCTTCACCAACTCACACAGAGACTTTTGGGCAATGATAATATTCTTCTTATAGTGGAGTTCCTAAGCAAGTGATTGGTTGCGTCTGTTACTGAGTTTCACCCTCTCAAATATCTGGTGAGTCCTTACCATGTAATACATTGCTGATCATAAGAAACAGGGGAGAGAGCCATAGTCATGTTTATGACTATGCCATGCCATGCCCAAATCACTGTTATTCTTCCTGTAAGTGCTTTTCAAAGCTGCAAGATCAAACTGAAAGTGTGCACCAGGTGAAGAAAGGACCAGAATAATGGCCAGCACCTTTGTGTATATGAAATGATTCTCTGGGTAGAGAATTAAGATGAAGACCTCACATCATCACATTTGTGCCTGGAACATGCCCAGTATACCTCTCTATGACTACTAACAAGGACCTCTGGTCTGTGACCACACCAACTTGGGAGGGTAAACTTAGCAGCAGCCCATTCTGGTTCCTATGCTCAGTGACTTAGGAAAACTAAGCTGGCATTGAAATGTCAGTGTAATTTTCAGGGAAATTTTTCCTGCGACTGCTTTTGGGAGAAAATTGATTTTGCCTATAAAAAAAAGAGAAAATCCCTGTAAAGTGGTGCTATCACACAATAGAGCTTTTGATACCGATGAAGGGAAAATGAGTACTGTGACTCCCTGGCACCTTATTCCCTTCAATAAGAACTAGTACAACCAATAGGAAAGAGCAGCAGGCATTGGGGGAGCTATTCCTTCTGTAATATGAAAAGAAGAGCTATGGATTTGGTGCCCTTACAGAGTCAGTTATTTCATCCTACACAAAATATGGAAGGCATTCAGGTTAGCCAGTCCAAATCCAAATCAGGATGCTGAGTCAGGAGGATTGTAGATTCAAGCCCAACCTGGGCTATGTAGTAAGATTAAGGCCAACCTGGGCTACATAATAAGATCTTTTTAAGAAAAAAACAAAACTGTGGGTTATGTGTAGCATAACACTGCCCAAACCTCCCTCCTCTTAGCTTCAGTCCTCTAAGAGAAAACTGTACTATTTACATGTCTCTGTGCTTAAAAGCTAGGTATACAAATATAGCACAATATTGATGATGGTTACCTGGTACTCACAGAACTTTTAAAGCCTTTTGTTTTTCAGTTTTTCCTTTTCTTCTGTAAATGTTTACATATTGATTTTATACAGCAGAACCTGAGTTATCTGTACAACTTTTACACTTATTTTAAAGGTATAATTTACCATTCTAGAGATTTTTATAGAAGATCTATAATCCATTAAAAAATAAAATCCCTTCACATCAATTATCTGAGTACCCAAAGAGTTACGGTTCATTTTATTGATGCTCATTTGCATTTAGTTGCTTTTTAAAGTTTCTTTGATACTCTCTGTTTGCAGATGTAAACCTAAAAACTTAGATTCTTGAGTTGTGCTAAATAGAGACCATTTCCCTAAAGTAACTTTTTTTTTTAATCTTTCTGGCTGTAGTTCAAAACAAGCCTTGAACATCGTGTTGATAACCATAGCCTGAGGCCTAGTTAAATCAGCAGAAGATATTTAATCACAGAAGTGGAATGCTGATGAAGTTAAAGAGTGTGCAGAGATGTCATGTTTCATACCTTCCCCCACAGGTGACTTCTAGCTCAATTACTCAGAAGTTGCTTGAGAACCTCTTCCTCTGCTGTGAGTCCCAGGACCTTCCCTGCTCCAGATAGTAGTTGCTGCCACTCCCTAGGGCTCCTCCTCACTCACTCCCCACATCTCCACCCTCTTTTCAGGACTGTGCCCCTTTAAACATCTTAGCCCATAGTGTTTTCCCTTTCCAGGGGAAATGATAAAGTCATTTCTACTGCATGGTATAAGTTACTCTGATAGAAGACAGGTAACAAATTCATTTTGTCCATGGATGCTTTATTATTCTTTTACTCCCATGGTGCTTTGCACGAGGTAAATCTGGTACACAGGGAATACTCTACTTGTGAGATAAGTGAAAATTATCAGGAAAGAATGCAAGGTAGCTTTTCTGACAATGCAGACAATCATTTTCTGTTTCAAAGCTTCCTATGCTTTGGATGACCTTGTTACAAACTGCATCAGGCCTTCCTCTAAATCTACTACTGTCTATGTCAGTTACCGTCAAGCCCGGAAATACACAACAGGGCTCTCCTCGACTGAAAAGGAACTATTAATCATTCCGAAGACTGACTCACTCTCCGGCAGCCGTCTACCGCACAGCGCGCATAGTAAACACTGTCAGAGATCATGATTAATAGTACAAACTTTAAAAGCAAAGAAGTTGATAAACATTTGTCGAATGACTTGACTCAGTGCCATGTTGAAAGTATGTACCTAAGAGAAAATACAGTTCCCTATTACTCTAAGGAGTTATTTCCTCAACGTGTATGTTTGCTATTTTTAAATCATCATCAAAAAAGAACATTTTCCAGGCATGGTGGTTCATACCTGTAATCCACCAACAGTCAGAAGGCAAAAGCAGAAGAGTTGGTGTGATTTCTAGGCCACCCTCTACTGCATCATGAGTTCAAGCCTTGCCTAAACTATGTAGCGAAGCCCTGTCTCAAAAATAAAAATAAAAAAAGCAGTAAGTACAGAGAAAGACAATACAGTTTTCTCTTTAAACCCTACATTTAAAAAATTATTAATTCCTTTCCCAGTATCATAGCAAGTATTTCTGTTCTTGTACATCAGAGAGAATTAAAATCACACATTTAATAAACACTTCTAGCAACATCATGTGCTGCTAAGTGTAGCAAAGTAAAGTCAGGATTCATCAGGAAGACCTAATAAATTTTAAGGTAAAATTAGTAACAGGCTTTCCAAAGAGTAGGTCAATCAAACCTACTTTTCCTATAACAAAAATGATAAAATATCTCTAAGAATCTAGAGGATGCACAAATTTGAAACTAGATCTTTGTCACTGGCTTTGAAGAGTAGTCCTGCCCATAAAAATATCTCATTTTCTAAATGAAAAAGTATTTCCTTATCATGTTTTCATTTGTTTAAGCCAGTCTCATTCGTGTTGCCTTTTTCTCCCTTTGAGGTTGGGTAGAGAACTGAAACAACAGTTTTGTGGATTGCATATCATATACAAAATATCACTATGGACATAAGTTTACCAACTTATCTCTATAGCATATGTATATACATTTACAAATACCAGAATTGCAGCATGTATTATAATTTCTCATGCAGCATGATTGCAAGCATACTACAAGGCTCCAGTCAAATGGAATGTATGATCAGATTTGGAGGGCTGGGGAGATAGCTCAGCGGCATAAGGACCCTGAGTGGCAAGTGCAAGGACCCCAAGATTGATCTCAAGTACTGCATACCATGCTGGCCCCACCCTGGGTGTGCCAAGTGGACAACCAAACAATGAAGCCATGAGCCCAAGCTGAGCAGAGAGACCCTGTACCTAATAAAAGATATTTTGGGACAAGTTTTGGAAAAAGGCCTTTTAAGTCAACTTACATCTGTAATCAAATGTGCTCATAAATGGCAAAATTAAATTTTTTTAATAATCCTTTGGTGCTGAATTTGAAGCTCACTATTATTAATAATTTTTTAATGAATATGAACTGTTTCTTAAGAGAATAGTCATAGATATTAAAGTCTTAGGAGAATAGTTATAGATATTAGAGGAAAATCCATAACGCTTTGAATCATCTCCTAGTGTCCCATTTTCTTATTTATTTTCTCTCCTACTCCTCCCTAGGAATCTCTGGTGGCCAATGCATTAGGCAATATCCATGATAATTAATTAGGATATAGTTCTCCAATAGGCAATTGGATTTTTAAAGAAACTCTTGAAAACCAAAGACTAGGGCCCCACAGAAGAGCTTTGAGCCTCAGGTGGGCCATCACAGTGACTCCTACGTCTTTAAATCTGCTGCTTTCAGTAAGAGGCATCCACTCATCTACCCAATTCTCGGTATTAGGGACATGGGTGAGTGCACGCCCTGCTGCACCAAGCACCGGGATGAACAGGGACTAAGATCAGATTCCTTTTTCTGTCTTAGAGGACACGAGGGAAATGGGCCCCAAAGAGGAAAACAATAAATGTATCACAAACAACTTGTGAAGAGCCACATTTCCCTTAAGAGATGCCAAGTCAAGTACATTTAAGCAACAAATCACTCCCCAGCACAATCTTCTGTTACTTACAGTTAAGGCTAGACCTCAGTTCCTCATCTATTTGTCTAAGTAGTGGAACACGACATCAAGTAATAACTTACAATAGCTTACTCAGAAATGAGCCAGCTGTGGAGCTAAACATTTATTTTGTATTAATACGATCTAACTTTCTTATTGTTAAAACTCTTATATTACCCACAGGTCCTTATACTACCAGTGGCCCTGTCATGAATCTATAGATCTGGGGAATGACAGCATCTCCAAAAGACAAATAACAAGTCATATTAAAGCCACTGTCTAAGAATAGTTAAATGCACAGGATATAAAGTCTACTTCTGAAAGGAATAATAGTGTTTGTTAATGAAAACATGCAACAGAGGGGCTGGCCAGATAGCTCAGCGGATTAAAGCCCTTGCTTAGGAAGGTGCAGGGACTTGGGTTGGACCCGCAGTGGGCTGTGCTGGCCCCGCCCCTAGGGCTCCCTGAGACACAAATGAGCCTGGGCCTGGTGGTGTGTGCCTATAGTCCCAGCACTTGGGAGGCTGAAAACAGGAGGATCGCATCAGGCATTCTGATGTTTGTCATTGCATTTCAGCAAGCTCTAATGCTATTTTTTGTAGTCTTATTAATAACCATATCAAGTGTATGATTCATATTTTCATATTTGGGACATATAATGTCTGCATTCATATTTATTTTCTTTAGTTTGATAACCATACATTCTCTGCTAAATAAATTCAACCAATTTAAAGAAAAAATATGTGAGAAGATACATGTTTTTGACTGTTTTGGCAAATCCCTATTATTACATCTTAATAATTTTTGAAAGAAAGTTTTTATTTTAATTTTTATCCCTGTGTATAGTTTAAATAGTAAATTTACAAGCTGAGAAGCATATGCGAAAAAGAAAATAACTTTTAAAAAATATCAGTGTTCTCTGTAGTAACTGAATAAAAATTTGTACTCCTTGTAGAATATAAGAAACGCACTTTGATGAATAATACTTGACAGTATATAGGTAGATCTTAGGTTTATTTTCATAAGACCAAATTGGATCCTTTGCATAAAAAAACCAATGAAGAAAACTTGATTCTGACTTCTTCTCCCTGTGGCTCAAGAGTATATGTAAATGTTCTCCTTTCCTTCACAAAAAGCGATGAGAGAAGAATTTTTAAAATCCACTTGTCTTCCCTCTTTTTTGCATTTTAGGGGTTTGGTTTTAGAGATCATTGTCTATTAGATACTGAATTGCAGATTAACAATATAAAGATGAAAGGTCAAGTTACGGCCCTGCCCTGTGGAAGCTCACAGCCCAATAGAAAAGAGAGCCCTATGAAGACAATTATAAATTTCCTTTGATATTGATAATAATGGTCAATATTTAGTTAAAGTAAAGTATATGACATTTCGTACCAAGTGTTGTACATACATTAGTTCATTTCTCCCACAATAACAGGAAGAAAATCATTGAAGAAATAGTATTATTGCCTGGATTTTGCAAATGAGGATAATGGAATCCATATAGTTTCTGATTTGAGTACACTCACCTAGCTCAAAGTGAACAAAAAACAGAAATAAAACTCACACCCCTGGCCTGACATCAGGTACCAGGTACAATAAGAAAAAAGCAACTAGGGAACAGAGGCTGTAGACTCTTGTGTGCTTGGAAAATTTCGTATTTTATACACATTTATCAAGTACATTCAAAAAATGTCTCTCTGAGGATGATACACGATCAGTTCATAGAGTGCAGTGGGAGTTTGCAGAATGGACTCTGTGAGGAATGAGGCTGCCCCTGGCAGAGTACAAAGGCAAGGAAGTGGAAACAAGTGAAGCCAGGGGGGCGGAAGTGCCAGCCTAGAGCCTGTGGGAAGGTCTCCGCCCCTACCAGCTACAGCAGCTGCAGAGAGGACACTAGAGCTGGAGTGCGATTATTTCACAAACCCCAATGAGATTCCCTTGCTTCTCTGGTGAGCTCCTCTTGATGGCTCCGCACTTCTCAGAGAAGCAAGCTGAATTCCTTCCTAAGGCCCTAGCAGAGCCACTTATGCCCAGCTTCCCTGTCTTTCTGCAGCTAGCACTGTAACCCACCATGCACCCACTGTGCCCCAGGGCCCCTCTGCTCCAAGACCTCTCGTATGATTTCCCAAATACAGACTCCTCCACAAGGGGCTTCCTGTCTAAGGCTGTCCTCCCACTCCCCGCAGTTTAATTTCATTCCCTTCATAGCTTTCTCCCATCAGGTGATGATTTTTCACTAGCTTATTCTTTTATCAGCTATCAGACTAGCTATTAGAATATCAGCCTTTACTGGATGGCAACAGCCTGAAGTTCACTAGTATACTACTTCCTGGTGTGCTTTTCAGGATTGTGTACGAAATCAGAAGAGCTTCTTTCTTCTTTGCAAGGTAACTCACAAGGCAGCCTGTGTACATCACCGCCTCTGGCACACCCAGGATCTCAGCAAGGTTGACCCTCCTGTCTTTGATGTGCTATGAGATGGGGCATTTTCAACACTCTCTAAAGTAAGTTTCCAAGCAGGCTGTCAGGCACACCAACAAAAAGGTAAGCAGTGTTAAGCATATGTGTTCCACAAGAGGATATAGGAAACTCAACTGGGAGTGTCATCAAAATGAGAACAGTCTGTTAAGATAATGAAAATTGCAAAATCCTCATAAACAGAAATTATATTAGGAAGCAAAACACATTAAGGAGAACTTAAGATATTTTTAATGGATTGTAATTCTTTCCTCAGCCTTTGTTGTTATTTGCTAATGTATATCATGATGGAGGAAAACCAAAGTTTATTTGCTCATTAGTGTCATTCTTTTCCACGGGCAGTCATCAGTTCTCTCCTTTCTTGAACCCTCACTTCAGAAGTGCATTGAACTAAAATGAACATGGTCGTTACATTCCCAGCGTGGTACTTACACAGACATTAGTATCACAATAAATTTAAAATATCTTAGGATATAAGGTATATTACTTGCAGAAACAATTATGGCAAAACGCATGCTGGGATGGTGGCATCCTACCTACCGCTCCTGCTCATTACTATAATATAAACATTTCTACCAAAAAAAATCAGGTGAAACTTTATAGAACAAAATAATGCCTATAGCTAAACTTTCCACTCTGAACGTGTTACAGCATCAGAGCAGTAAACGATGACTAAGCATCTGTCACGCACACGACACTGTCTCTGGACTCTGAGGATGCACAGAGTGTAATAACAGTAAGTGAGGATAAAGTGAGAAAGGCTTAGTTTTGAATAAATTTCAGCAGACAGTGGGAGTGCGCACCATGGCAGTCCTTATTGGCAACAGTAGTCAGGGGTTATCAGTGGAAGGTGCAGCTTTTAGACCTGGTGGCCTTAAAGTTGAAAAGAAAGGCTAGTATTTTCTAGGAAGGGATCTCATGCAGAAATAGCAAGGAGTGGTGTGAGGCTTTGCCTACTGAATGCTGTACAAGTTCCAAGTAGCCTATCTCCCCAGGAGTGAGGATTCATGTAATGGTCAGTAGGACTTCATTGTAAGGCACAAGATTTTAGCCCATGAGAAAGAAAGAGTCAAAATGATTCTGAGCTTGGGAAAGGCAGAGATAAAGAAATAAATTTAAGAAAAATTACATTAAAAATGTATGCAACGTATACTGAAAGCATAAAACTTGAAAGACCCATAGGCCAATGAGGAGGCTATGGTAACAAAGGCAGGTAGAGGTTTTCATTTATAAATCTGAAATGCACTAGGAACACACCTGCAGTGCTGCTCCGATAGCTGGGGAGAATCCACCAGACCTCACTCCCTATTCTCACCCTCTCCTTCAGGTTTGGTGGTCTGTTTCCATCTCTTTGCCTCAGTTTAGTTCTCACTCTGCCCAGTTCCTCCCTGGAGGAATTTTTGTGAGGCTGGCTGCCTGCTCTCCACTGGAATCCTGAATTCTCCCTAGGAATCCTGAATCATGCATGGCCTCTCTCCCAGACCATCCTACACAGCTGTCCAGGAAATCACCCTCAGTGCAGAGCATTAGGGTCCTAATAGGAAGAATCAGGAAAGGGGAACAAAATTGAACTTGATATGGATACAAAGATGTGAGAGAAACTAAAGTGGACTATGAATGAGTCAAGCATAATGGACCATAAGCATCACGTCCAGGTGGGAGAGAGAGGTGAGCAAATGAATTTGGCAGGAAAGTGTCGCAGCCAGAACAGACAACTTGTGGAGCATCTCAGCACAGCTTTATGGTAGGATCTTCAGAGAAATGCCACAGTCAGGGACTAAGCCCACGTTCAGGGTCAGGAGAGGAAATACAACCAGCAAAGAGACAGAAGGCGACAGGCACGATGGGGCCCATAAGTTTGAGGCACTCTTTGGACAGAAAATGTGTTCAAGAGAAGAAATATATTGTAAAGTATTATATATTATAACCTATAATAATGTGAAATATATAGAGTCTAAAACAACTCAAGGCATTTTTGTCTTTTCTCCATATAAAAAACAATTACATAGACTGCAGCATTTCTACTTTGCAGTTGCAAATACACCTATTTTTTTTCCTTTTGATGTATTTGGTTGCTGCAGGGTCTCACTACACAGCTTGGATTCAAAGTGGTCCTCCTGTTTTCAGTCTCCACAGTGCTGGGATTAGAGGTATATGTCACTAGATACAGACTCTGGCCAGCTCAGCACTCCCTGGTGGTGGGGCTAGAAGAGTATGTGGAGCAGGGGTTCAAACTGTGGTCCCTGAACTTGCCTAATCTTGCCTAAACAGGTGCCTTAGTCCACTGAGTTTTTATGCCAGCCCCCACTTTTCCTAGGACCTCCTTCAAGCTATGCAGTTTTGTGACATAACAGTTGGTTTAGCCTTTGCCAAACATTTCTTCTACAGAAATGTCACAGCGAGCTATATTCTAAACATGCATCTCAATGGATATCCTCCAGAATAAATGAGGATTCTTTTGTTTAAAAAGGATAATTCTTTTATAAGCTATAATGAGGATTCCCTCATTTCAAATGTATGTTTAAAATGTCTTGACTTCTTTAATTTTCCATATTCTCACCTTTCATTGTTTAATCTAAAAAAATAAGTTAACTATGGTTATTTCATAATTTCATTATTTTATTATTTTGTGTATGGCATATTACTGTTACGTATGCCAATTGCAATATTTGTCAAATATAGTAGAATTTCCATTTTATGTAATTTTTATTATGGTGTTTAAAGTGCTTATGTTTAAAGTAATTAGCTTGCCAAATTGGTTTGCTCTGGAGAGTGTCTCTGCCTCCTGGTCAAAAATTATGAACTCTCTTCAGCCTGAGCAGTCATTGCCCATGGTTCCCTCACAGCAGTCCAGGTTACTTCTTCAGAGGGGGAAATGTTGTAGGCAGCTGAATTAGAGAGACATATTGTAGGCATTCAGACAGGGCCAGGCCTTGGAAGAGACAATATGGAAGACAAGGTGACTCTGCAACTTGGAAGAGATAGACACTCCCGTATGGCCCAAACCTCAAGACAAAAGAGGAAACACAGCTTCGTACTTCTCTAGAGATGGGCATCAGGGACTGATATTCCCAATAGGTATCAATCACCTTGAAGGAGCCCAAGTGTGTTGCTAACCCAACCCCCAACAGGAAGAGACCGTGTCCCTATTCATGCCCGTGTGCTACCTGACTGGCTTCCCCATTTGGTGCTGGATTTAATCAGTTTTACCTGAGCAATGGTGCTTGCAGTCTCATTGGTTGACCATAGTTTTGTTCCCACCTCATGCCCACCTAAGCAAGTTTCCATGTTCTCCCCCACTGAGACACACTTCACTGCATGGTTTTCCTCTATAAAAGTCCCTGGAATTGACAGCTTCCTGGGGATCACCCACTCAGAGGACACCCTCCTGTCTCGCTCTTGGAGAAGAGCTTTCTTTCCCTCAATAAATATATTCTGCCCATAAAAATAGCTGAGTTTTCTACTTTCAGAATTAAAGCACATTTACAGTACAAACTGCCAAAACATACTAATTTGCACTTTGTCCTATGAATGCTCTTAGAGTTTTAGGGCAAACATGAATACAGAACAAATCAAATCCAGTACTTTTCTTGGTCAATAATAACAACCACAGTTGTTATGTATATGTGCCAAGAAATACACCAAGCTTTACTTACTCTTTGGCATGTCATAATAAAATATTACTATTATTATCATAAAAAAGTTAGCTGAATCTTAGTTGATAAACCCTCATCTCAAGTCTAAGTGCTGGACTTAATCTGGCATGACTGCTCTGCACTGTATTATTTTTCTACAGATCACCCTGCTTTGGGAAAGTTATAAGTATTCAGCGTAAATATGTTTAAATCTTATTGTGGTATTAAAATACCAAATTATATTAGTCAACGATACTAAAATACCAACAATCATTAACCAAAGTTAGCTAAATAAATATACCATAGTGATAAAAGTTAAAGTTTATCACAATATTTATTTAACATATATTAAATTACAAAGATGTTAAATGTGAACGAATTGAGTTTGGAACTAATGAAATGTGAAAAAATCTCCCATGTGGTAGAAGTACTATAAAATCCATAAAACATACTCAAGAGGGGACTGAGAAGATGTTTTTATTCTGAAATATTGGCTGTAGTTTTATAAGATTACTAAAGCTTGGAATATCTTTGTCCTACTCTAATCTTCATGTTCTCCTCAATTATGGTCCTTAACATTAAGTAATAAAAAAATTTCACAGAAATAAGTAGAAAGAGCTTTTTAGCATTCAAACGCTAGCATTTTCCCCAAAGTATTCAACAGAAAATGAATGCATGAGAATGATTCGAGAAAAAAAAGACAAAGCAAAAGAAAATGGGATAAATTAGTGGCTTTGACTTAAGAAACAAAACTGCAATAAAAATTTTGTAGCAATAATCTAGATCAAGATGCAGTGCTCAAAGCAGATACTCAGGAATAAATTTTATGGATTTTATAATATTTTTACCACATGGGTAATTTCTTCACATTTCATTAGCTCTAAAACTTAATTCTCTCACATTTAACCATTCTACAATTTAGTATATCTTCCTGGGACATCATAATTGTCAACATTTTGGTTTTTTTTTTTTCTGAGTAGAGAACATAATTGCATTTTTTGTTATAGCATAGTTTACTTAATACAATCCTGAACTATAAAAGTTAATACAGTTTTCAAATTTATATTTTGTAAAATGAAGTTTGCAGAAAAGAGTCCAACAATTGCTAAATAATGATAGGAGAAGCAGCATTTTGAAATTAATTTTATAATTAAGAAGACAACAACTTTATTTCTAAATTTCACTTTTAAAAAATCACAGTGACTTCTGAGCTAAGAAAAGAAGCACAGTAAGCTCCCCCTATTTCCCCTTCGAGGAAAAGCAGCCACAGATTTCATTAAATCCACACAAAGAAATACGTAGTGCATTTGCCAGTCTTTAAAAATACTGTGAACACACAAAAGAGGAAGAAAATATGCAGCATGAGCTGTTGGTAATGTGTAATCTGCTGGCGTGGGAGGGCAGACACACAATTCAATGCCACCACTACCTTCTACACCTAAAACCAAAAACACCTTCTCTAGCCTTGCTGATGGAACCTATTCAGTATGGTTTGTGGTTTTCTTTTCCTTTAATGCTCACCCCTTTGCCACACAACAGGCCAGGGTTTGCTGTGCCAGAACCCCTCACAGGCAGCCGGGAAGCCCACCACAGCAGACTTATCATCCAAACACTGTGCTTCCTGGGGGCATTTTCCCCCAAAACAAGTGTTTAAATCAAGCACAAATTTTCATAATACAAAAGTTTATCAACCTACAATCTGTGGAGAAATTTTTGAGCTGCAGCAGACTCCTAAGAGAATGCATATCGTAAACATAAGCAAAGCCAGACAGAAAAATAATCCATTTTGTTTTCATATCAATTAGCTATATCATATCTACATAAAGTACCTTCTAGTGAAGGCAAATGCAAAATGTTTCTACAGAAATTTACAAGGGAAAAAAAGCTCAATGCGATGAAAATTACCCATAGAATAAAGTACAAACTACTGAAAACGTAACTAGAAAACAAATTAGAATTATCAGTTATTACTATTACCCAAAGTACTAGAAACCCAATCAGTGCCTATCCATAATGAAATATTGTTTTAATTTCACACCTTGCACTAAGCATAAGGCCACTCAGCAAACTTAACCTGCATCAGAGTCAGTGCAAAGAATTCATCAGATAAACTCTTTGCAATGTTTGAGGGCTTCAGTTAGCTAACTTAAAATGCTACATGACCTCTGAACTTGTTAACTATAGAGAATTAAATATTATTTTAAACAACATAGTGCCTCCTCCAATTTTCATCAGTCTTTCTTTCCTACCAGCTTCTGGGGCAAATCACTTACACAGAAAAAAATGCACACAATAATTCTACTTGGTGAGTTCTATGTACCTATCACCAATCCAGCAATAAAATCAAAATATGTCTTAAAGAATATTAAATCAAAGACATGTATGAACTGTAAACCCAGATGTAACTATAAAATCAATGTAATGAAAAAAATCAGATAGCTGATCTCTGGGCCAACAAACAGTGTCCAAAGAAAGGTTTGTACTAATATTGTCTAGAGAAGATATCATGTCTTCATCTTGTCCTCTGAATAACTACTATGGAGACAGCAATATACAATGTATTAATTCTTATAATGGCACTACTAACCTGTTTTGAAACTGTTTCATTGCTATTTTATCATGTTTCTCATTAAAATGATTTTTTTAAGAAGCCAACTTCCTCTCCCAAATAAAAACAAAATAAGCACTCAAGATGGCACAACTACTAAAATGTAACACAAGCAAGGGACCCCTTGAGCCTTGTGCTGTTTAGAAGCGGGTGCAGATGCTGGTGTACACTTAATTCTGCCTAATCATTTCTAAAATTTTTTTGTACTCTGAAAGTAAAATTTTGGGGTAGGGAGATATCTCAGTGGAATAAGTGCTTGCCTGGCAAGTACAAGTCCTGAATGCTATCCCTGGTACCACAATAAAAGAAAAAAATGAAAGTAAGATTCAGTTGATTGTCCCTTCTCCTGTCAACTCCTTCACTTCTGTTTTGCGAAAACAGCTAACAAAAGCTTTGTTTAAAGAGATTCTCTGTATATAATGCTTAGCATGGAGTTGTTTTTTGGTAACACAAACACAACAGCACTGCTTACGGAATTGCCTTTCCTTTCTATGGCTACTTTTTGAAACTCAGATTTTGGAAAGCACTTGTCAATATTCTTAATTGATACAGCTCTGGGATTTTAGCATAGACTTTAAAATATATGGGTGTGTATATGTTATCAGGAATTCTTTTGTAAATAGTACCTGTCTGACGCTCAATCAGTCTGACAGATTTTAAAACTTAATTTGCTGGATTTATAAGACAACAACTTAAAATATATGACAGATCATAGAGCGGAGCATTCAGACTCAATAATGAATGTTAGTTAATGTAGTCAGTTCCTAAATAATTACTTTGGGTTACAGTAAATATGTATTACTTTTATCACTAGAAAATAAAAAAAAAAATTCTACTCTGTATTTGTTTCAAAATATTTCCAACAAACATAATCATTTGGCTATTCTGCATTAGCTATAGTACTAAATAATTATTATTATATTAGTCAATAATGAGAAGTATTCTGCTAAGCATCACTTTAGTCAGTACAAATAGCTCTAGGCAGCTAATGGAGGTTACAAAAGTTTATGTTGGTAATAAAGTGAATGCTATACTGACAAATATTAAAGTATAATCTTTAGAGTACACTATTGAATGGAATTTCAAAATTTCTTTCAAAATGAGGCAGGTTTAGTGTTTGCTATATGTTCATTATTCTATTCAGAAGAGATGTTACAGAATAAAAAGCCACATATCGCAAAAATAGCAAAATATCACACAAACATTTTTGAATAAACTTTGCATATGTTTAGTATTTAACTCTGATGGTCAAGGTCTCAGTTACTGGTCTTTTGTTGCTGGGAAAAAAATACCCAATTTAGCTCAGTTAGTGGAAGTTTTAGGCCTTACTCTGCTGGCTCCAAGGCAGAGTGGCAGATGGCACCGAGGAGTCATTCACGGCGGTGGTAAAGAGCAGGAGAGCAAAGGGAGTAGCGGCAGCTTAGGCAGCTGGCGATCCTCTCTCTACTGCTTTCATTACGATGCAGAGTATCTGCCTCAAGCCGGGGTGGCGCTCACACCCACAATCCTAGCATTAGATCATAAATCAATCATAAGCTCCAGAAACCACCCCATGATTGCATGAGGCTTTGAGGGGAGAACTACACACAAACCACAGCAGTCGCAGTTCTTCCCATTCATCTCCCACATTGTACCAGGTTGGTCTATGGGTACTGAGAACCCTTCCCTCCCTCACCATGATCCAAGAAGTTTCTATTTGTAATCCCATGAAAAGCTATTGGAACTCCAATGAGTCACTTCCAGTCTACCACTTCCGGTGTAAAACAACAAGAGAATAAAGACACTAAGGTATATTTGTAATTGTGGGCAACCAAGGAGGGGGGCTCTGTCTAATTAGAGTGATGATTAACTAGACCAAAAGCCATTACAAAGGGCCAAACCCAGGTTCCATGCATTTATCAAGAGGAGAGTGACTCTGGGTTGGGTGACTGTATTTGTGGCAGGAAGTACATGAAGGGTGTGAGCTGGGCTAGGTAGGAGGCCTGCGATCACCTCTGCAAAATGCAGAGAAGGATGTGAGGAAGGGGTCATCTACACAAACAAGGTGAGGCAGTATTTAGTGTTTTGGGGTTGGTGCTTCAGCTTGATGTGTAATTCTGTGAGCCTTGTGGTGTCATGGCTTCTTTCTCGATGTTTAATTCCACCTGACAGAATGGAGCATGGCTCTTCCTCCCACCTGGCTCACACATGATTTTCGGGCAAACACTGACCTGTTGTCTTGCTTCAAAGACTACACACCAGCACTTAGGCTGGGCCTGTTGGCATTGCTTAGAACCAATTGGGGGGATAAGGAAAAGTCTTAGCCAGCTGTGTACAAATCAATACATGGAAATAAGGCCAGGGTTAGCCAAAATGGAGAGTCATCTTGGTGTTCCTCCACAGGGGACTAATAGAAATCTAGTACATGATTTCCAAGATTAAGTCATAAAGGACATCATTGCCCCAGCCACCCTCTCTCTCTCTCTCTCTCTCTCTCTCTCTCTCTCTCTCTCTCTCTCTCTCTGTATCTTGAGAGTACTTACTTTCTCTGTTATGAATAACTCTATGCATAGTTCACACACAAAGAACCAAACACCTTATGTCAACAATCAGGGAGACACCGAAGTTTCACATCTTCCCATCCTCAAAAAACATCAGGCCAATAAACTGGCCACCATCTCCTGAGAGACTCTGAGCTACTCTGTATCACCCGGGATTCCTGATATTTATGTTACACCTGGGTGGGTCAAAAATGGTCCAGCTCCTTGTGTACAAGAGGGAAAAAAACAGCTGAGCATACCCCCTATGGTGAGTATGCTGCTATCATCGCAACATTTACTGAGATGATAGCAGCAGCAACAGGCAGAAAGACAAAAGGAAAAAGGAAGAGAAAGCCTCAGTGTGCACAAGCACAGCCCTCTGCCCCCAGGTGCCTCCCATACCAGCTCTTAGAGCTGCCAGAGCTAATGACCTGCCACCTCAGGCATCACCTAACCTCTGAATAATCACCAGGGTGATGCCAAGTCTGAAGTTGAATGAAGGGAAGAGTGGCTCACTTAGATTCTCTGTTTCTAACTGTGTCACTCAGACAATGCATGTGATAGATGCTTTTGTTTGTTCTAAGCTGTTAAATTCGGGGGGTAGTTTATGTAGAAATAAATAACAAACATAGACACCCTCTTTTTTTTCAGAATTGGGAATTGAATGATTCTACTGAGCTATCTCCCAGCCCCTAGATACCCTCTTGAGAGAATTGAAAGATACCTGTTTAATACTGAGTCCTCTGCCTCCCCATCACTGAAGAGAGCTGCCCTTTGCCTCATGTCTGTAGAACAGACTCTATTAGTTCTAGTCAGAGAACAAGATATGTGACTGCAGAGGTGGGCATGCAAAGTGAATGTGAGCTCAATTCCCACCTAGAGGGCCAGAAAACAAGAAGCTATGTCTGCTCCTAAGTAAAGCAAGGAAAGAGGGAGGATGCCATGGATTGGTCTTATGATCCTGTGTTCATCCAGCCAAGCTATGTGGTCATACTCCAAGACTAGACAGGGGGCATGTGGCAAAAAGACAGAAGGCATTTAAATTTGAGATGAGGATCACTGGGGAGAGGAACAGGCCTCAGTAGAGTGAGTCATGCTCAGGTCATGAAAGATACAGGAAGCTTCTAAAGCACTCAGGAGAAAAACACCCAGCATATGAAATCTGCCAAGCCTAGGAAGCATAAAGCTGTGCTATGGTGAGGAAAATTAAGAATACTCTACTTCTTTTTAGTTCCTTCTTTAATTCTCTTACCCCAAAAGGGATGATTTCATAATAGAAGGTAGCTGGAGAACAAACCACCCCTCCAGGAGTGGGGGACCGCTAAGTTGCCTAAGGAGGGGTGAGCTGGCCGAGGTCATAATCAGATCAAGTCAAAACTCTCATGCTGATCAAGATCAAAATTACTGTCTGCAGCTAAGATGTCATTTTGCAACCTAATAAAATACAAGATCTTATTACCAATCAAAAAACTGCCCTAGTATAATCTTGATCTGGGAGCTTATTTAGGAAATCTCTCCTGAAGAGAGTGTAGAGGGCAAGGGAAAGGCAAGAATCAATTCAAATTTGGATTACATCTCAGGAGAAGTGCACTTTAGGAAATGTTATAGACTGTACCCTCTTTTAGACACCCATGTAATATCTGAAAAATGCATGTAGGATTAACTTCCTTTAATCCCATGTATTACTTGACTTACTTGAGCAAGAATCCCCCAGTTCCTATATTCCGGACTCAGGTAACAGCTCTTGCGCAAATCCTTTAGATCAGTTCATCCTGGATTTTGCCATCATTAAAATTACATACTAGTCTCCATCTCCTTCGCCACTTGAGAGAGCGAAATGGCTTAGCAAATAAGGAAAACACAACTGCAGAAATTGGTGCTCAGTGTTGTATTTTGGCAACTCGATCCTCTTTTCAAAGAAAATGTTAAACCGCGCTCAATGATTCAATATGGTTTCCTTTCAATAAAAACTGCACAGGTCCGTCTCTGAGCAACTCCTTGAATATGCGCAGTGCTCAGGGTCCAGTGCTGAGCTCAACTCTCGCAACACACAGATGCTCCCTGGAAAGTGTACTCATCGTCATGTGAGGATCAAGGCTATTGTCTGCACTGGAATCACTCCCTTTCTTCAGAGAAGCTGAGAAGGGTGTGACACTTGAGCTGCTTACACGCAGGGACGGGGTCTCAGTTATCTCTGTATCCGCTGAGCCAATCAAACCTTATTCCTTGCTAGGGGCTCAGAGCATGCTAAAAGGAAAAAAGAGAGGAAAAGTTGGCAGAAAGGGGAGAGAATTAAAATGGGCATTCTGAAAGATAGTTATCTATTGGATATTGTTAGATATTGACAGCTTAAAAGGGATGAATTGCTTATTGAAATAAATACTATATATATATACTATACTATATATATATATATATATATATATATATATATATATATATATATATATATATATATATATATATT
>PVKA01011095.1:0-35123 GCA_004027165.1 Ctenomys sociabilis | reverse complement strand
TTATTTTTCTGTCTTTTTGAGACAGGGTCTCACCATGCAGTTCAGGCTGGCCTTAAACTCACTTTGTAGCTCAGGCTGGTCTCGAACTCACAACAATCCTCCTGCCTCTAAAGACTAGCTGAGCCCATTTTCTCATCTTGAAAGCCATTGTTTTTTCACACTTTAATTTCCTTTGATCTTTTATTACCTGTAGGGAAAGAAAAAAATTGCAATAATGATCGAATTGGCATTGCAGAATAAAATAAATGAGTGTTCCACAGAGCTGAGTGAAGGACGATGGCTTCAGTCAGAGGGGCTGAGGACAGCAGAAATGGGGAAGGAAAGCCTGTTGGTCATTGTGAAGTTACTTCTGGGTGGGATTTCAATAGAGGAGACATTCTCTTATGCTGACTGGGATTCATTAGATTCTCCTGGCTTTGAAAAACCAGCTCACCTCAAAGTTTAATTTGATTGTATGGAATATGAATAACTCCATCTGGCCTGGCCTGGTTTGTTGGCACCGAAGCAATGACCAGACACAAACTTGGTTTCTGTGTTACTTTTTTTCCTCGTTTCTGGGACAAAATATCTAACACTTGAAAATGAAAGGCAGAGAGAGGTTTATCTGCCTCACTGTGTGTAGAGGTTTCAGTCCTTAGGCCACAAGGCAGGGCAGTGCGGTAGTGGAGTACCTGCTTGTGTGTTGCAGGCCAGAAGCAGAGAGATCAAGAGAGGAGCGAGGGCGGAGCAAACTCATTCAGGCCACTCCTTCTGTGACCCTGTTCTTCTGAGCAGACCCCACCACCCAACAGCAAGTCATCTCTGAGTTCCATAAAGCAGTCATCTTCCAAAGCTCAGCATATGATCACATGAATTTCTTAGGAGATAGTTCACTGCATAAGCATCTATCTGGCAAGCACAAGGTCCTGAGTTCAATCCCCTGTACTGCAAAATAAATAAATAAATAGATAAATAAATAAATAAATAAATAAATAAATAAATAAATAAATAAGAGATTCTTATGGGACATCCAGTCATAAACTATAACAGTTTAACATTCCCACGAATTAGACATTGATATTTAAAATGCTCATTAGATTTTTCTTATTTACCCACATACTTGCCATCTTCTTTATTTACTTATTAGAGCTTCCTTCTGAAATCTAGAATTTCTGCCAAAGATCATGTGTTATGCAATTGTTCCTAAGCGAAGATTTTCATACGGCACAGAACTCTAGATTAACAGTCACTTTTGGGGCTCTTCTGTCTCACTGGGCTATATCTCAGTGGGAATTTACTTTTGAAGAGTCTTCCAGAGATGCTAGAATTTGCATTATATGCTTTTCATCATTTTTCAATAATCACTGCTATTGTTTCTTCCAAATATCACCTCTCTCCTCCACTCTCCTTCCAAAACTCCAGTGAGATCAACATTCTGTCCTCTGACTTTGTCCTGTCTCCCATGTACCTCTCTTTTTGTTTTTAAACTGTGTGTCTGGTTTACAGGGTGCTACAATCATGAATACTTTCCATACTACATTAAAACTATTACATAAGCAGTCTAGTTGGGGTTTTTTGAGGGAGTGTACTAGAGATTGAACGCAGGACCTTGAACTTGCCAGGCAGGCACTGTGCCATGGAGCTATGTCCCAAACCCAATGAGTAGCCTGATACGTTTCTCACAATTGTATATTTCCTCTCAGATCCTTTTTTTTAAAGAAATATAAGCTAGTTTTTTTTTTTTTTTTTTTAGCAGAGTGTTGTGCTTCATGGTACATTTGATAGAACTCTGCATCCCCTTTGAAAATATTAAGTATTTATAATTCGTGTCTGATAAGTTCAGTATGCAGAGTCTTTGCTGTTATAACTCTGTAGTACTTTATTTTTAGTGATGTCGTATGTGACTCTGTACCTCTGGTGTTTTATTATTTTTATAGTATACTAATATGCATGGAATTATATTTGTAAAATTAATTTGAGACCTGAGTTTATAATGAATTCCTCCCAAGAAAGTCGCCTTTGATTGTGCTAATGGTCAGGGGATACAAGAAAAACATGGAAGCACTTTAGTTTCCACTCTGAGATTTTCTAATCTGTAATAGTACAGACTTTGTCTCCCAAGAATCTGCGTGAAGGTGGATCTCAGGTAGACTTCTCAGGAAGTACAGTTCTTCCACTTTACTAAGAGACAAGGCACACACAGGGTAGCATCACATTACCCCCCAGCAGGTAAGGTTCTCCTGGCCCACCCAGGAAAATCGGGAGGATGCAGCTTTGTAACTCATCCTCCTATGTTGTGAGAGTCCCCACATCAATCTCCCATACCTCTGTCATCACCTGCTTAAGTGATGTCCTCTATTTTTATTTAAATTTTTTATTTTCATTGGCACAAGTTTGCAGTAAATAATGATCACATTCAACCTAGAAAGTTGGTGCACATACATGCTCATCTTTGTCCTTTTTATGTCCCCTTTCCTTCCCTCCCTTCTTGGCTTCATCCTTCCTTTATTTAATTTGATTTTCCTTCTCCTCACTCACCCCTCCGTCTACCTCCTGACAGCCTTCCCACATGAAAAGGAACTAGTTTCCCTCCACCCTGTCTAAATCATACCTTCAGGTCATTTCTACTCTTCCTCATAGTTCACCTAGGAGATAATTCTTTAAATATTTCTAGAGACTCTTTCCAAGAAGGATTCTCCAGACAACTATTCCTCCAAGGTATTACAAGTAGAAGATTCTGGATTTCTAAACAATAACATTCCTTGAGCTTATGCAAAATGTCAGGTAGTACTAAAGAAGTTGCTCCCACCAAATTGAAATTCCATCAATCCATATTTTCTTTTTAATTTTATTTATTTACTTAAATGGTACAGAGTCTCGCTATGCAGCTCAGACTCATAGTGATCCTCCTGTCTCAGCCTCCCCAGTTCTGGGATTACAGGCATGCTTCACCATGCCCAGTTTTGGTGGTCAGCATGGGGTACAGCATGTGGTACTGGGGTTTGAACCCAGGTCCCTGCACTTCCCAGGCAGGTGCTTAGACTGCTGAGCTGTGTCCACAGCCTCCCAACCCTTATTTTCTTCTCATGCACAGAGTTGGCTATTCTTCAGAACACAGTGAAACAGGGTGTACAATTAGATGAGAGAAAGATAGAGATGAGAGAGAGAGAGAGAGAGAGAGAGAGAGAGAGAGAGAGAGACAGATTTTCTCATTTTTTTTTTTTACTGACAACTGTAACTGATCTTTCTACCAGGAAGAAAAAGAAATGTGCTTTGTTTTCTTTTTCCAGAACAGTAATGGTATATTTGTCAGAGTCCTTTTACGGTGTAAGGCTGCAAAATTACATTCTTATTAACATTTCACAGTTGCCTTTTGAAATACAATTTCTCCTTACACAAATTCTCGTCTCACAGACAGCATATTAATAGTAAGCAGAGTGCAGCTGAAGGCCAGAATTTATGGACTAACAGATAAGGACACAGCTGTGCATCATTGTTATCTAGTGCAGCGGCTTCTCTTTCCCTCTGTCAAGATGCAAATTCCTCCATTTCACTGGATTTATTCTGTGCATTAAACCACATTTTCCAAGGCTTTTGTGGAAGCTTTTGTTTTGTTCTGAACACGAAAGGACTTCTGAGGACAGTATCACTGCAGATGAATAATAATATTATCATTCAACAAGGATTTTAAAAACTGCTTTCTTCTCTTTGTACTTCACTGGTATCTTTCTTTCTTTTCCTAATATTATCTGGGCCTACCACTTGCTTTCTTAGCACAATTGAACACATAATTACTATGTGAAATTGGATTTCTACATGCTTCCAGAGGAACAGAGACCATTTGGTACTGGAAATTTCAAAGCATTAATTACTAAGAATATGGTACATTTGGCTTAATCTGTAAAATGAAGATAATGCTTATCTGCTTTGCAGGACTTAATAAGAGGATTAATTACTTAATTTTGACTATGCAATTTGAAAATAAAAAGCATTAAATAGAGGTGAGGCCTAATATTATTAAAACAAAAAAATTACTGAGTCATTCTGTAGAGAAGCACAGCTACCACTCTATTATTTTGTAGTTATTCTCATGTTTATCATTAGATCATTATCTAATAATTTCTAGATGAAAAAAATGTAAGACAAGTCAACTTTGTATTTCAAGACCTGATAATCACATGCGTATTTTATTTTCTTAACAAAACTGCACTGTCATTATCAATTTCTATGCTTCCTGACACTGTGATGTCAACCCATATCATAAAATATGAACATATGCCTCAGAGATGCCTAGATTAATTATTTCATTAAGAGAGGACTTGGAAGAAAAATCAAATATAAAGATTCATTTTCTAACTCAAGATCTAAAATCAGTAAAAGAAGCCACTTTTTAAATCAAAATTAAAAGATGCCTTCTTATGTACCCGTGTAGATTCCTGATCCTATAGAAACATTTATGAAATAGTTATTGATTCCAAATCCAACATTTTGGAAGAATTAAAAGAATAGAACAAAGATTAAACCATCCCTTACCATAAAGTGTTTCAATGACTCTTCTTTTTCTACAGCATAAATTCATTGGCATAATGCTGAAATGTTCATCAAATTCATAAACTTCAGAAATTCCTTCCTTCCTTCAACCAATGGTTTTAAGCATTATTTTCTATGTGTTTCATATACTCCAGGCCCTTTGCTAAGTGCTAGGAAGACAGAGAGAGAATTTCTGCCAGCAGTTCTGATGCTAACAGCTCACACAGACATCTGAACAAATGGTTTGTTGTGTAAGCTGTATGATTGGGTTAGAAACTGGAAAGATTTTTACAGGATGTAATAAGGACATGAACAGAGAACTCAGTCTGGAGGAGGGAAACACTACAAACTGAAATTTCATGTAAGCTAAGCACAAAACAAAAAAACAAACTGTCCAGGGAATTTCAAGGGGAATGAGGATGGACAGGTTATGGTAAGGGCAAAGGGGGCAGGGCTTAGCAAAGAGGGAGAAAGGAAGGCCAGGATACAATAATTGACTGGAAATAAATCAACAGAAAGAGACAGGGCAAGGAACACAGTAGACATTTATTACTAATCATTTTAAGATCTTCCTCTAAGATGAATGAAAAACACTGAAGGATTTGAAGCAATGGTGTGAAATATTCACATATTATTTTTAAAAACTTATTTTGTTTATATGGAGAAAATCTGAAAGGAACAGGCACGAAAGCCAGGTTATTATTATTAGAAGCCAAGTGCAATGGCTTAGGCTAGGAAAAAGTATAAGAAGAATACAGAAAGAGAAAGGAAAGAAAATACAAAAATAAAGAAAGCTTTTTGACTTTTGTGGGCCAGGGATATAGGTCACCTGCCTGGCAAGTGCAAGGTCCTGCATTTGATCCCTGGTATCCCCCTCCAAAAAATTTTGACTTTCAAAATCAAAGGACAAGAAAAAAATATTTCTACTTAGTACCAGGCAAAGATCTAATTTCCATAACACGTAAAGAACTTACAAATCAGCAAGAAAAAGACAAAAAACTCATTTTTAAATAGAATAATGATAACTCAGTTAAACTAAAAAGAAATACCAATCTGCAATCTGAACAACTACACTGAAGACAACAATGTGTAATATATAACAACCGCTGTTGAATGAATATATATATATATATATATCCCAGAGAGCATCCAGCTGATGCCAGTTTGGAAATAAACACAGCCTGATCAAATAAAGAACTAGACTTTTTCACATTCTGTTTGTGGAAAATCACATTGCACTCTTTCCTAAGTGATATTTTTAAAAACCTACAGAAAGGAATATTATTTCATTTGAATCAATTTAGTGCTATAGTTTCAGTCTTCAAAAATAGGGTGGAAGGTGGAGACCTGATGGCAGGCAGTACACTGATTAACTCTGTCTTAAGCCGAGGCAATGAGAGTTCTGTCACTTCCCGCAGAAGTGCACTTGCTAGTTGTCATGGCAGTGAGTGGAGTCCCTGGCTTAACTCTCACATGATGGGTAAACGTGGGACTGCTAGAGCCAGCAGCAAAGCCTGGCAACCTGATTGGCAGGAGCCTCCTGGGGGAAGACGAACGGTGAGCCAGCAAGGCTAACCCCTAACTTGCAGAAGCAAAGGCTGTCGTGAATGAGGGGCAGAGGGCTGAAATGAGACCTCCCGTCATGATCTCTTGCCCATTTCCAGAACTGAACCAATTCTCAGGCCCAGAATTTGCCACCAAAGACAGGCTGAGTTGCAACACAAAATGATTGTGAAATATTGTAACAAAAATGTCTTTTCATTATTTCTTTATTTTTTTTAATCAGTATGAGTGGTTTATTTTTTATTTTTTTATTTTTTTTGGCTGAAGCAGAGATTGAACTCAGGCACTTGTGCTTGGCAGGAAAGCACTTATTCTACTGAGCCATCTATCCAGCCCCCAATGGTTTCTTTTTCTTCCACATTAATTTATTAAGTTTTGAGGAATTTTCTTTGTCTCATTTCTTCGCTTTTTTTTTTTTACCTTTTTCTTTTCCCCATTATTTTCATCTCTTCCATTTTATTTTTTCTCCCTTTAATATTTTATTTTTAGTCTCCATACAATTTCATCTTTCTATCTTTTTAATCGTATCTTTCACATCAGTTTTTTTTTTTCTGTTACCACATAGGATTCCTTGCTCCATTTCTCTCGATTCCTTTTTATATTGTATGGTTTGAAGTTTTAAATTATTATCTTGGATTCCCCTGTTCCCAACCTCATATATCTTTAACATTATTACCATTAGTCTTTAATAGTCTATAAAGTCACTGCTGTATTCTTTCCTAATATTAGTAGAGATGTAGCTGTCTCACTTAGTATATATTAGCTGTGGGTCAATGCTTAGGTTGTCTTCATGCTTATGTTATAATTCTGGATTTATTCTCTATGGATTAGGGAGGTATATAATTGGTCCTTATGGTATGTCAAAATTCAATTTGTTTAGAGTGCTCTTATTGGAACTGATTTGTTTGATATTACTGGGGTTGCAAGACTATTGCTACTATTGGTTGGTTATTTCTGTAAGTCACCAACCTGGTTACATTGGTCACATTAATGATGCTAGGGGACCCTTCAAACTCTACCATAGCAAAATACATGTTCTTCTCAGTGGTACATGAGATGTTCTCCAAAAATAGATTATGTACTGGCCGATGAGGTATGCATAAGTAAATACCAAAAACTCAAATTCATGTCATTCATCATGTCACACCATACAGGAGTGAAACTAGAAATCAGTGGCAAAACAAACTACAGAAATTATGCAAACACATAGGAATTAAATGATGCCCCCTTTAATAGTCAATGAGTCTCATAACTTCCAAGACATTTTTTCCATAATTTTATTGAAAAACGAGTATCAATGAGACAGTTTTAAATCAAATTAGGAGGGTAGTTTCAATAATTAATACATTCATATTGTTGTCTAAGTGGTCACTTATTGTACAAGACGCAGACATGATATTCTATTTACAAACACTATTAGAACAGATCCCTCTATTCATTGAATTAAGACAACGTAGCTTTATATCTATCTAAACTCTTCTGAATATACAGATACAAAATGATCACTTATTTGTATGTCCTTTTTTGTTTAGTTTTGTCATTTAAATATTATAGGTGTGTGAATTCAGCAGAATATTCCAAAATAGTTCAGTAGTCCATAATAGTATTGGGTTTTCCGTATGTTTGGCAGTGTCAGAAGTTGTTCATATGAGTCTTTTACAGCTCAGCATAGTAATATGGCTTTTCTTCTTATACTTCGTTCTTGTAATTTTTTGTTGGATGGTTAAGACCAGGATAAAGCCAGACCTGTGCAACAAGATTTGTAGCTTTTGTATCTGATTAAGGTGAGTCAAACCCTCTAAGGATTTATCCTGAGACCCTGTACCACAGTTTGTAGATCCTCAGCCATGTGGATGAGTGACAACCATTGCTTGACCAATTTGCTCTCTGTGGAAGCCTGAGAGAATGTTTTCTCTCCATGTGACTCTTCTTAGGCACACTCTACATTATCTATCTCTTTCGTCTGTGGCCCCATAATCTCCTTGGTGAGAAAATTGGGGGCACAACTGAGTTACATGTTGTTACAGTACAGTTTCTCCTATATCCTGATTCTTCACTGACTTTGAAAGGCTAGGGTCAAAATGTTGGCTGTCCTTGCAGCCCTCCTTTTTCTCTAATTTTTGATCTTCACACATAGGTTGTTAACACTCCAGAAGAGAAGCTTATTGTTATTACCATACAACCCAGGCTGTTGAGCTTAACCTCCCTGTCTGTCTGAATATCAACATTAGGTTTAATATGGAACTGGTATTTTTCATCAAGTATCAGTATATTAAATTTAAAGTCCCTACAAAATATTAAGTAAAAAAAATTAAAAATCAAATATATTTTTAAAATAGGCATAAACAATTATATATGTTTACACATAAGTTTAGAAATCTAACCATATACAGCATTGTAGCCAGACAGTCCCACAACACTCCTTTTCCTGTCTCCTGCCTTCATTCATTCACCATCCTCCTCCTTTTCAAACGAAAATGTACCTCAGAGACAGTATGGCAGCAACTGGTGTGTCATGACAAGAAGCATGTATTCAGAAGACCTGAATGGCAGGCACTCCAGGCATGAATCAACTATTACAAATTCCCATCTTCAGTGCAGCTGCTTAGTTCACAGGTATCAGCATAATAGTCAGGGTGATAATCCTTCCAATTAACTGCCAGATTTGAAAATCTTCTGAAGATTCTCAGAATCATTGCCTTACCCATTTGCACATATAACTGTACGGCTTTGCCTCTGTCATGTTTCCTAACTCTTCTCCTTGTTCTCTCTTCGTTGTCTAGTCTTCAAGTTCTTGCTTTCTTTTTAATTGTGTTATACCTTTCTATTTGTAATTTTTCTTTTGAGTTCTTATACTAGAGAAACTATATGATATTTCCACATGTGTGTCTGGTTTATTTCACTTATGAGTATATGTTCAATTGACATCCATTTAAATATAAACACTTCAAATTTATCATTTTTTATAGCTGTGCAATACTCAATTGTATAAAAATTTCACATCTTTTTCACATCTTTTTCATCCATTCCTCAGGGGATGGGCATCTTGGTTGTTTCCCAGATTTGGTTATCACAAATTGGGCTGCTTTTGACATAGGTACACATATATCACTATGATATGATGTTTTCAGATCCTCTGGGGAAAATTCCCAGTAGGGGAATAGCTGGTTTGAATGGGATTTCCAGTTCTAGTTTTTGAAGGAGTCTCCACACTGATTTCCACAATGGTTGCACCAGTCTACATTCCCACAAGCAGTGGATAAGGGTTCATTTTTCACCACAGCCTCTCCAATATTTGTTGTTTTTTGATTTGTTTATGGTAGCCATTCTTTCCAGGATGAAATGATATCTTAGTGTTGTTTTAATTTGCATTTCATGGTTGGCTAGTGATGTGAACCATTTTTTCATATATTTATTAGCTTCATTAATTTCATCCTCAGAGAAATGTGTGTTCATCTTGGATGCCCATTTCTGGCTTGGGTCTTTAACTTTTGGGGTCTTGATGTTTTTTAGTTCTTTATAAATTCTAGAGAGCAGACCTTTGTCTGAATACTTATTTGTCAAGATTTTTCCAAATTTTTGGGTTGTCTTTTCTTTTTGTTGATAATTTTTTTTGATGTGCAAAAATTTCTCAATAAGAGGAGTTCCCAGTCATTAAATCAAGTGTTACCACTGTGATTTAATTTTTGTTCACAAAATCTTTGCCTACCCCTATGTCTTCAAGAGTTCCTCCTACTTTCTCTTCTAGGAGACTTAGTGTTTAGGATTATTTCCAAAATTATTTTCTAAAAGTAACAGTATCTTGATCTCCAAACCAGACAAGGATCCAACCACAAAAGAGAACTATAGGCCAATTTCCCTCATGAACATAAATGAAAAAACCTGTCTCAAGATACTACCAAACAATTCAACAACTCATCAAAATAATCCTATGCCATGACCAAGTAGGCTTCATCCAAGATGTACAAGGATAGTTCACATATGCAAATAAATATATGTAATGCATAATATACACAGAAGAAAGGCCAAAAATCACATTATCATCTCAATAGATGCAGCAAAAAAACCTTTGACACAATCCATCATCTATTCATGATTTTTTTGTGGCCAGCTCAGCCCACTGTGGTTCCGGGGGTTGAACCTCAGTCCCTGTGTGCTTATATAAGCTTGCCTAAGAAAGCACTTTAGACCAGAGAACTGTATTGCTGGCCCCATCTATTCATGATTTTTTAAAATCTGAAGAAAAGAATAGAAGGCTTTCATCTGAATGTGATAGAAGCTGTTTATGATTAACTTACTGCCATCATCATAATAAAAAGAATAAAACTAAAATTAAAGTCAGACACAAGACGAGAATGTCTGTTATCACCACCCCACTTTAGTCCTCAAAATATTGGCCAGAGAAATCGTGAAAGAAAAAGAAATAAAAAGGATATATATATAGGAAAAATATCATCGTTTGTGGTTGTCATGATCCTTTATTTATAAGACCCAAAATGTCCACCAGAAGTCTACTAGAATTGACATCCAATTTCAATAGTGTAGCAGGATATAAAATAAATATTCATAAATCAATACCATTCCTATATACTAATAATGAATTCACTGAAAAATCAGTTAGGAAAATAATACCATTAACAATAGCATAAAAAATACTTATGTATTAACCTAAATAATGAAGTAAAAATTATATCTGCCGTCTATCTCTACAATGAAATTTACAGTACTTTTACAAAAGAAAGCAAGAAGGGTATTATAAATGGTAAGATATCCACTATTCCTGGAAGGCAGAAAAACAATAATCAAAATATTTATACTTCTTTTTAAATTTTTTAATGTATTTTAGTACAGGGTCTACAAGACCTCACTACACAGATTGAACTCATAGTGATCCTCCTGTTTTCAGCCTCCCAACACTGGGTTTACCGGCATGTGCCACCACATCCAGTCTCAATCACTGTCTCAACACATCCCAGGGTCAGGCCCAACATGGCACATGGAAATGGGACCCAGTTCCTAAGTCTGCCTAAGTGGGAGCTTTAATCTACTGCTGATCCTCAAAATAGTTATACTTCTAAAACTGACTTATAGATTTAATACAATCCCAATAAAAATACCAATGCCATTTCTCACAAACCTGGAGAAAACAATCTTAAAGTTTATGTAGAGTCAGCAGAGGTCCAGAATATAATAATATTTTTGTAACAAAAATAAAGCAATAAATTGTTGTGATCCCATTGACTGATTTCCTGTATTACTTATTGTGTCATTAGGATTCTGCTCAGAAAATGCTTGCCTATACTTATAACTCACAATCTTGAAGATATACTATAATGATATAGCAGTTAAAACAGCATGAAACTGGGTAAAATATAGCCTGCAGATCAATAGAGCAGCATAATTATTAAACATTTACTAGTATTTAATGCTGGATATTGTATATATTGCATGTATTTCTTATGTGCTTTTAAATACAATTTTTCATTTTTTTTCCTGTGGTATTTTAGTCTTCTCCTGTCCTTTTTTATTTTAGAGAATAGAAAATAGATAAAAGCTTAGAAACAATGTAGAATTTCAAAACACAAGATGATAGAAATTCAATAATGGTTGCACATTGGTGTCTTCAAAATAGTTTCTCAGACTACTAGATAATAGTATATAAAATTGGTCAAAATAAAAAATAAGCATTAACTGCTCCCTTTAATGATAAAATAAAGATTAGTAGTACAATCATTCTAGCTATCCTGTGTATATGCATGCATGTTTCCCCCTTTTCCTTCTTTTTTTCTCTTTTCCCTTACTCCAGTAGAACAGAATAAAAAAAGCAGAAACAACCTCAGGTGCCTATAGCCATTTGATCTTAAAGAAAAGACACAATAGAATGCACTTGAAGAAAAATAGCCTCTTTGATAAATGATGCTATGAAAACTAGATATTGAGTTTAGATCTATATATCTCATCATGCAGTAAACTAAAATCAAAATAGGTAAAAGTCTAAATGCTGAAACAGATATACAATCTATTAGAAGACAAATACACACAACTCTTGAAAACATAAGTGCAGATTCTCAACAGAATCCTAATGGCACAATAAATAATACAGAGGATCAATCAACGGGATCACAACAAATCTGAAAGCTCCTGTGCAGTAAAGGCAACAACCAAGAGCGGAGACAGAATATACAGAATGAGAAACAGTTTTTGCCATGTATTCCATGAAAAACAAGACTAACATCAAGAATATATAGAGAACTTTAAAAAATGAGTGCCCCCAGAAATAAATGACCCAATCAGAACATGGGCCAATGAAATAAATGGACACTTCTCAGATAAAGATGTATAAGTGGCCAATAGATAGATGAAAAAATACCCATCATCCTTGGTCATCCAAGAAATATAAATTGAATCTACACTGCAGTATCATCGTACCCTAGAATAATGGCTATCATAAAAAAATCTATTCTTGGCAAATGCTGTGGAGGATGTGGGTTAAGGGAATTCTTTCATACTTCTGATGGGAAAGTAATCAGCACAACCACCATGAAAATCAGTGTGGATGTCCCTCCAAAAATGAAAACAGAAATTTCATTTGACCCAGGTATCCCCCTCCTTCGGACCTTCCCAAAAGACTTAAAGGCAATATATTACAATGATATATGCATACCCATGGCATAATTCATAATAGCTAAACTTATAAACAACATATATGTTCAGCAATACAAGAATAAGAAAGGAAAGTATGGAATTTATACACAATGGAGCACTACATTGCCATACAGAAAGACAAACTGTGTATTTATAGGTAAGTGGGCATAACTTGGATGAAGTAACTCACACACACAAACTGAAATATCACTTTGATGTGAGAAAAACAGTGTGTGTGTATGTGTGTGTGTGTGTGTGTGTGTGCATGTGTGATGAATATGCATACGTACATACACAAAGGAACAAAATAGAAGGGAGATAAATAGGACACAGGGGACAATTCAAATACTTTCCCAAATTGTATATTCAATTATTGAAAAAAAATGATTGAGTATGTATTCTAATTTACTCTAGTTATTTTACTAATTTATCTCAGCTAATTTCAAAGAAAGTTTTGTTACTATTTCCATTTTGGCTTACGTCTTATACTCTGAGTAACTATTTTGAAGATGTTGTTACACAGTATATTAACTATTCTTATTTTGCTATGAAATTGTTTTACTTTTTCATAAAATAAAGTTCCCTCTCAAGAGGGCTCCTGGCGATAGTATTCTTAGTCATGGAGAATTCCTGGGTAGGAGCTAGTGCAGGACAAACTGGCCGGACATGTGGGTCAATCCTGTCATCATGGAGACAAGTACACAGAACAGTTTCCAAGCCCTGAATCTGAGAACAGTGAGAAAGTGCTGGCTTCCTTTCTCCTGGTGTGAATCCAGCAGGATTTTTGGCAGGAGAGCCTACATCTGCCACCAGGTTTCACCATGAGACACAAAATCCCCCTTCCAGCAGGCTCAGCTTTGCCGCTGAGCTCCTTGTTTTCCTGTGTCTTGTCCAATCCTTAGTTCAGGACACCAAGAACATGCAGAGAATCCCAAAAAGAGTCCTAGTTCAAAATCTGGTAGCACCATGGTGGATTCCTTCTCCGAAGCTAGCCTGCATTGCGGGAGGTTCATCTGCAGACCAACGCCTCCTGCTGGATTTGCAGCTTGCCCTAGCTGTGTTTCCCCTGCTGAGCTCCATCCGAGCACCCCAGGGCTTTCCTGTGCTCACAGTCAGCTTCCTATCTCCGTGAGGAGCTCAGGTCAGTGTTGCAGACCACTTTCTGCTTTATTCTGTGTGGCTATCTTTCTTCCTTTCCATGCTTTTTAACTTTCCTGTCACCTTTTCCTTGATTCCTAGGTTGGTTCTTCTCCTTCTCTTCTTGGAATAACATCCTCTTACCTTAACTTCCTTGTCTCCCTTACAGTCACATAAAGGATTTCTTCTTTCACTGTCATAGGTGGCTGTCAAATTGACCACTTTTTATGCTAATCACTTTACAGTAGAAAGTACACTAATAAGCACATCTTTACGAATAAAGAAAAGATGTGGCAATCATTATATATCATCTCTTTTTCCCATTTTTAGCCCAGGGTCAAAATAGTTTCTGACTGGGCATTCTTTCACCAAGCCAAATGGCTGATAAAATTAAGGTATTAATAACTGCTAGACCATGACTGGGCTAGGCTGGATCAGCGCCAGGCTCAATTGCAAGGGAGCATCAGGGGAAGAAGTTTGATCTTCAGAGTCCTCTAAAGCAGTGTTTTTCAATGGAAGCTCATGACACATTAATGAGCAACAAAACCACTTTGGGAAGATACGCTCATATTTCTTAAATGAAAGGCAACCAAGCACAATAAAATAGAAACTCTCCGTGTGCGACCTGGAGGAATGAGGAGCAGCTTTCCTGAAAATTTTATTTCAACTCTATTTATTTATACTTAGCTACTGGGGTCTGATGGCAAATATAGATTAGACAATGGATTTGAGTCAGTAATCTTTAAAGTCATCAATCTAAATAGCAGAAATGCGACAATATGAGAGCAGGGACTGAAGCTCAAATATTTAACAATGTGGTCTGCCAGCACCTGGCAGCCAGAAGATGCTGACTGGCTGCTATGTCCTCCTGCTTCTATCGTTACCTTAGCTACAGAGACTCCCAAACTCCTCACTTACCTCCTCCTACATCCAAATTGCAGAGGAGGCCCCTGGTAACTACTGACTGGCTTATTTAATAGCATTTATTTGATTTGAACCATACTGAGCTGATCCAAATGCAGCTAATGCTAGAGACAAAAGGATCATTATAATTTCAAATTGTAGCAGTCACGATGTAACCTTCAATTTATTGATTCAAATTATGCCACATGTTGACTCAAAAAGGCATCACCACAGTATTTCATTCAACACGTCTGTGAAGACTCTGTGAATCGTGAACCTTCTACTTTACCTTTCAAGAAGAAATAAGTTAATAGAAAATTTTAAGGAATGTGTAATTCAAATTAAGGGCTTGGAGGCTGACACACTCTTCTATTCTCTAGGAAGACGCTGCAGCAGGACAGTCACTGCTCACTCCCTCACACTTGGAGACTGTTGCTCACACAGTGTCAGTCACTTGGAACCTGCATATATGTGTCAAGGGCTCTGAGTAACTCCCGGGTGCCCAAAGTGACTCACAGAACCTGGGCACAGACACCTTCGGTTTCATTGGAATAATTTTAAAGTATTTGAGGGGGCAGCACATGACTGGAATCCCTGCTGCTATAGGAACAAGGTAGGAGAATTCAGAGCCAGTTTGGACAATGAGACCTTGTCTCAAAATAATAATAAAGATGCCTAGCAGTGTAGCTCGGTGACAGAGTGCCCCTGAGTTCGATCCCTCCTAGTTCAATGTAACAAAAAGATGACTTTAATGTGTTCTATGTTTTTGTGGACTTTCCAATATTAATGCTATAGACAGCTAAGCCAGACAGAAATAGTAACCCTGGATGACTCCAGGGTTAGGCCCTCAAAGAATCCAGTGTACATGATGAGATACCTTGCAACTGTGGGAGACACAGACAGCTCCACAGCGGAGGGCTAAAGTCAAAAGATCTCAAGAAAAAAGATGAAACAAATGCACCCACATACTTCGCTAGGGATAGGCATCAGGGATTGATATTCTAAATAGGTTAGCAACCACCTTGGAAAAAGCCAGTCACTAACCCAAACTCCTATAGGAAGAGCCCCTGTTATGTATTTATTCCTGCTTGCTTCCCCATTTGAGCCCAAGTTAATCCATCTTGCCTAAAGAATTAGTTGGAGTCATACTGGTTGACCACAGTTTCCCATTTTTCCTCACCTCAGGCTCTTAGAAATGGCAGGGTCCTTGGTAAGCCCACTTTGGACCCCTCCTGTCTCTGACTCTGTTTTTTTTTTTTTTTTTTTTTTGTCTTTTTTGAGACAGGGTCTCACTATGCAGTTCAGGCTGACCTTAAGCTCACTTTGTAGCTCAGGATGGTCTCGAACTCACAACAATCCTCCTGCCTCAACCTCCAGAGTGTTGGGATTACAGACATGCACCACCATGCCCGGCTCTGTCTCTGACTCTGATAGAAACTTTCTTTCCTCCTATAAATATATTTTGTGCTTCCTGTTGTCCCTAAAATCCATTGTCTGATTTTAAAGAATATGAACTCGTACCAGATATCTAAGAAATCGAGGGTCATTTCCCCTATATCAATAACATATGTGAGAGAAAAATCTCACTAAACTAGGTGTGGTTGGAGAAAAACTCGAAGATGACAGAGAATGTGGTAGCCGCTGATTCAATGAGTTATTGTCTGACTGACAGAACATATCAAAGTTCTCAAAACTGTGTGCACTCTTAGGACTATAAATCTCATATTTAAAAGTTTATTAAAAGGAACTAAAACCATGTGCATGTATAACTTGAACACATCAGCACAATTGTATTCTACACTGAACCATCCATGATATAAAAATGTTCTGCATGATCCAATTGTCCAACAACCCCAGAATGAAAATACCCATAACAGTGGAGTAACACATACACATTCAGAATGATGCTTTATGTACTGATCTGCTGATGTTTTCAAAAGGTGTTTATGATAAATTCCTAAGAGAAAAATACAGATCACAAAAAGATACAGCGTGTTCCTGGTTGCTTAAGAGGGTGTACATATAAGCATATTTTTATTTTATTTTATTTTATTTTATTTTTTATTTTTTATTTTTTTGTCTTTTTGAGACAGGGTCTCACTGCAGTTCAGGCTGGCCTAAGCTCACTTTGTAGCTCAGGCTGGTCTCAAACTCACCAACAATCCTCCTGCCTCTGCCTCCCGAGTGCTGGGATTACAGGCATGCGCCACCACGCCCAGCTTCCATATTTTTAAATATCTACACAAACAGAAGTAAAGGCTGTAACAACTGTTTTCTACTTTGTATTTTCTGATTTCCTGGAATGAGCAGTGCTTTAGAAATGGGGGAGGGGAAGGATAAAACAAAGCATTACAGAGAAATAAAGAGTTCATAATTAATTATTAATAGTAATGGATGAATCAAGAAAAGTAGAAATGCATTGGGTGTACTTATTAAATAATGTGAATTCATGTAAAATATCAAACTCTACACTTAACTTAGTTTCACTTATATAAGGAAAACCTCACCAAGCAGCAGCAGCTGAGGAGATCGGATGGGCTTCTTATACCTGTGTGATCCCCCATGTGTCTCATTGTACAAAAGGTACTTGAGACTGCATGTACTGTTTCACTTAGTCACAGAGATTTTTGACCCAGAGGGCACTGTTCTGATTTAGCCCAAATCCTGCACCAGAATCGCTGAAATATCCTTACCTTTATTTTGCTTTCAGAATTGAGCTCACACAACAACACATGCTTCAACAGTTTCCCTCCACTTTGATTCAGAGAGACCTACTTTTGCCTTCCATGGTTACAGAAGGCATCTGAACCTTTCAAACATGAAGCACGTGTCCCAGAGACATGCTATTTCACAACAGAAATTTCAGGCTCCAAGCTGAGGCTTTCATAGCTCCTATGGCAATGCAGATTTCTTTTCACTTGAAGCTAAAAAGATGAGGCCCAGAGGACTTCAGCCCCTCTAATAGTCTGAGCCGCATTGACAACCAAGCACAAAACAAGTGTTTTCCTAAACCAGGGGTAATTTCTAAGTCATTCAAAAGCACTATGTTTTTCTTTTTTCTTTTTTTTTTTTTTTTTTTTTTTTTTGTCTTTTTGAGACAGGGTTTCACTATGCAATTTAGGCTGGCCTTAAGCTCACTTTGTAGCTCAGGCTAGTCTTGAACTCACAACAATCCTCCTGCCTCAGCCTCCCTAGTGCTGGGATTACAGGCTTGTGCCACTATGCCCGGCTCAAAAGCACTATGTTTTTCAAACCATTCTCAAGCAAGGTCACAGCAAGCTGATACACCATGAAGATGTTTGTGATTTAAGAACCATGGGTTGGGTGTCAGTCTGATCAGAAACCACACATGGCAGGGGACAGAGGAGACAGCCTATTCCAGGAGAATTCCGGCCCCTCTATTGTGCCCACTGAAGGCTCTCCTGCAGCTTTCTGGCATTTCGTTAATGAACAGAAACAGTGGTAAATTCCATTAGGAGTTTGGAAAGATATCTAATTTATTCTAGGGACATAAAAAGGAATCTCTTCATGAGTTATTAAAATATGGAGGGCGAGCAAAAATTGTTGCATTCTCTGGAAAACTGTGTAGAATCCAAACAGTCTGACTCCTCCAGAACAAATAAAACTAATGCTTTGTTTTTCCATTTTATCTTTGATCCATTGATCACACACACACACACACACACACACACACACACACACACACACACACAAGTATTCCTGGAATGACAGCTGAAGGAAGTCATGCTAACACATGTGGATATGATCTACAAAGTGTACTTCTTTGCAGAACTATGGCAGGCCTGGGGAACTACTTTTAGTTGGATATTGTAGAACTTGTTACAGTAGTAATACTATCATTCTTTGTGTACGTGTGTGTGTGTGTGTGTGTGTCTACAGGGTATTCAGGATCTTGTTACATAAATCAGGCCTGTAGTGTGATTCTTGTGTTTACAGCCTCCAAAGAGCTGGGATTCCAAATGCGCACCACCACGCCCAGTCTCAATGGCAGTTTCAGCACCCCCTAGGGGCCTGGTTGGCAGGGCAGGCCCTGAGGTTTGAACCTTCCCACCCCATACCCCCACCCCCGGCCCCTGCACCTGCTTGTGAGTACCTTAATCCACTGAACGATGGCTGGCCCTCTAACAATATTTTTCAAGCTCATTCAAAATCTTCAAATATTTCATTATTTCAGATATGATTTTCCTTGCACTTTTGCTATGAAATTTTAAAATACATGCATACACGATATACTATGCAAATACTATAATGTCAAAGAAAACCAAAGCACATGGAAATTAATGGCCTTTCCTGAGGACACACAGCATATTACAAGTGTTAAGGTTTTGCTGTATTTTCCTCAAGTACTTGTTCTTCTTCAGAAATGAAATACTATGCATCCAGTTGAAGTCCCTGTTTCATTCCTCACTGATTTAGATTTTTCCTACATTCTCTGATGATATCATTCTCCTGAAGCTGGCTTATACCCCTCTGTTATATTTTTGTACTCAAACACATATGTACCAGAAAGTACATATGATGATACTTTGATTGGATCATTCTGCATTGTTCTTGTGGTACAACTGATTTAAATCACATAAATCCAGTTAATCACTTAACCTCACTATGAATTCCACCATTTGAATTCATTATAATTTAGCTACTCATTAACCTAGCAACAGATATTTGGAATGCTTCCAACTTTGGAATATCAAAAAAGGTATGACTGCAAACTTCCAGTTATTGATGTAGCATGTAAGGAATTTGGAAGTTGTCACTCCACCTTAACACATCAAAAGCTGAACAAGAAGCAAATAAACAACTCCTTTGATCTGTGTGAAAGTAGGATCACAAAGCAGAATGCTGCTCTAGAGAGACAGACAGGTAGACAGACAGAGGAAATCACCAGTTCACCTTCACAAAATCAGTGAGTAGGATGCTCTGTGGAAACCCCTGCCAGGCTAGGAAAATCGAAGCAGAGACTGGTGACTGAGTCAGAATAGGTAGCTGCAGGTATGAAGCACCAGAATGTAGGCACTCTATTATCTTTCTGTGGACATAATTTTTGTTTTGTTTCACTTTGCTGCTGTCACTTTGTTTTTTAGCTAATATTTATGAAGGGTGAATAGTGCTGCTGACAGGAAATCCTACCTAAGACGGTGCCCTTCTTTGCAGAACTGGCATCTCATCCTTTGGGCTCTCTGCTAGGAGAGTAGAATCAGGTCTGAGCCTCTGCGCTTGCCAGGGAAGTGCTTATTCCATTGAGCCATCTCCCAGGCCCCAGGTCTGAAATAATGCCTGTTACATTGCATCCTCTGCTATTATGGACACAGAATAGGATCATACCTCTGCATATGTAAAATCTCTTGTACCTGCTTTACGATTCATACCATATTTCTGCCAAAATAAGACCTATTAGAAAATAAGCCCTAGCATGGTTTTTCAGGATGCTTAAAATATAGGCCTGATCTTGAAAATAAGCCCTAGTTAAGATCATTCACTAGATGCATTTATTATGTTCATTACAACACATGATGAACATGTTCAATTATAAAGTATTAATATATCAAATATGAACAAATAATATTATTGACATTAAACTTAAAAGCTAATATATATTTTTGGCTAAGTATTTGTAAATACTCAAGCAGGAATTTCAGCCAAAAGATAAACACCTATGTAAGCAGGTGATTTTGTGATTTATTCCCAAATGGCTAGTTGAAGTGCACACGCAATGCTTGAGTGATATGCATTCCTGATATTGAATATGGTTGTCTAATACAAATCTTATTTCATTGCATCTTGTGTAAGAGACGTACTTAATGTACTCTTATGAAATAATAAATTGCTTTCTGGATTTTGATTTCGGAGATTTTGCAGATTTTATTTTATTTTTTTTTCTTTTGTATGAACTATCTTTCTTAGCTATCACCACTATTGTTGCCATTCCTGTCTCATAAGTCTTCATTTCAAGAAAACTTTGGGTATCCCACCCTGCATCCCTTGAGTGAAGAATTCCTAGGATAAAATCACTAAAAACTGTGTGGCTGGCACAGCACAAACAGGCTGCACCCATGTGGGGACAGCTCCATCACTGAACATGAGAGACTGGGGCCAGCAACTTCCAGGAAAGGGAGTCGCCAGAAATTCAGGCTGGGAATTAAGACTTAGGGAGTTATGAAAACATTGTAGATGATGTAGATATTTGAATAAGTGGACTTTTTATACATGCATGGAAATTTTTGTACATGAATCAATGCAGGTTCTTGTACATGAAAAAATAAGACATTTTCTAAAATAAGCCCTATTGCATCTTTTGGAGCAAAAATTAATATAAAGCCCTGTCTTATCTTCAGGGAACTCTGGTAGAGTTGCATAGATATTTACAAAGCAGGCTTACAATGGCTGCACTGGAGAACACAAGGAGCTGGGTGACAATCGCAGGCCTAGAGCTCACAGCAGAGGCCCTCGTGAGTCTGCGTCAAAAGCTGAAAGGCCTGTGTTAGAAGGCTGAAGAATCTTCCCTGCAAGGCTGAATGCGAGGCAAACCCAAAGGCAATGGAGAAGACCAGAGCCTCTACAGAGAGGGAGCCGGGTAGACTTCCTTCTTCCCTCCCCGCTCCAGTCCCTCTTGCCACAAGCCGACAGGTGGGTGCCACCCACACCCCAGGGGGATCTCTCTCTTCAGTCAGTAGCTTACATTACATCACCCACAGTCACAATGTATCAGGGCTTTACTAGAGAAACAGCTATTACACAGAAAAAGCAGTTACACACTTGGCTTAGGATGGTCACCCACAGAGCTGGATGAAGAAGAGTGCAGAGGGCGTCTGCATGTGGGAGGCTGCTGCAGGGTCCAGTCCAAGGTCTGGAGCTCATGTAGGATTCCATATGAATCCTTTTCTGTGGGCTAACGGTGTGCAATAGAAGACTGAAGAATCCTCAGTGGGAGCAGAAAAGCTTGCATTGAAAGCCAGGAGATGACATCCAAGCTGAAGTCAAAGAACAGAAGCAGATCCATCTTCTCCATTTCTCCCTTTTTACCACCCAAACTATAAGCCACCCTAAGGTGAGTCTTTTACACCATATCATAGAATTACTGAGCTTATTCGGTTAAGCTTCTAAACTTCTCAACTTGACAAATCACTCAACCATCACACGCAACCAGAGCTATGCACTTCTAATCTGCTGGGCATTTCTTAATCTACCTACACTGATATATCACAATTTAGCGCCCGCCCAGTTTGTGGTGTTTAGTTGACATTACACAGAAATTAGCATCCATATTGGTCTAGAAGCATTAAACTTTCCTTTCCTGTTTGCATAGGGATAATAAGCCACTGTTTTAAAATATGTTAGATTTTAAATACATAGGATTGTTTTAGAAACAAATATTTTCTAAATAAAAGATAAAATAAAGTAACTCCAGGATAGGAGGAAGTCATAAGAAGAGACCCACACTTAGAAGTTGTTCCTTTAGGAATTCTATGAAGTTCTCACAGTGATGACAGAGAAAAATCCCCTTGTTTCCAGTGGAAGGAAACACACCAGGACCTTCTCTTTATCTTCTGAGCCAGGTTTGCCCTTGGGAGAAATGACTTCATCAGACTGTAATTTAGTTGGCTTTTATCAGAGCCTAACTGACCCATAGGAAACAAAGTAGCCAGCCCCTGGTGATTTCAGGGGTTGGGTTTGGGGTCTGAGAAACCATTTTGGCATTTATTAACTGAGTACTCTGATGCACAAAAAGACTGGCCTAGTTACATTTCTGTTTCTAGGCCAAAATATCTGACACCCATAAATTAAAGGGGAAAAGGTTCACTTTAGCTCATAGTTCCTTGAGGTTTTAGTCTACAATTGACTGGCTCTAGTGGCACGGCAGAGGGGCATGGCAGAGGAGGAACAGTCCTAAGCAGGAAGCTACAAGCAACAGTCTTCCTTCTGCTTTCTTTTTATTCTTCCAGGTTATGCAAGAGGACATGAGTAATGTAAGAAGGGATAAAAATTCCAAGAATCTAAAATGTATAGTCCCGGAGGCTGGGGAGATGGCTCAGTGGAATAAGTGCTTCCCTGGCAAGCACAAGGGCCTGAGTTCAATCTCTGGTTCTGGGAAAAAAAAAAAAAAAAAAAAAAAAAATATATATATATATATATATATATATATATATATATATATATATATGTACGTATATATTATTTTTCATAGTCATTTTGACTTTTGGAACAAGCCAGTCTTTTTACAGTGCCATATCAGATTAATAACATTGATGAGGACATGGTGTTTGTGTTAGCCTAGCTGTTTTTGGATGGCACTCAACAGCCATATTCCCTGTATTTTTAAATCACATTTCATAAAAGCATTCATGAAAGAGGTGTTCCAGAGCTGCTTCAGAAAGTGGCAAGAATGATGGAATGAATCTGTTCAATGTGAGAGGGATTAATCAATGTATCTTTTGATGTAATAAAAATAAACTCTGCTGAAATATTCATCATATTTTTCCATTATGGCTCCTGTATGTGAGAGGGCTGATAGGCTGGAGGGAAAGACACATGGGTGGGAGAGAAGGAGAGAAGGACTGAGGACACCTGGCTGTCATGAGCACTTGCAGTATGTGTGGAGCCTCCTGCTTAAATGTGTGATGCATGGGGCTGGAGACATGGCTCAATGGAATAAGCGCTTCCCTGGCAAGCGCAAGTACCTGAGTTCAATCCCCAGATTAAAAAAAAAAAAAATCTGTGATGCAAACTCTAGAGCAAAAAGGGAAGAGACATTCAACAGTGTCGATTTTACAGGTGTCACAGGTAACAAGTGCTTTAGAAATTCTAAGACAATGTAGTTGAGAATTACATTAGCCAGCAGGTCCTATAAATACCTTCATTAAAACAAAACCAGTGCCCCTGGGACCCTCCTTGCACCTCGTTCCCCAAGCACGTGACTGGAATGAGTGAGTCACCGTCTTTGGAGACATCCTCGGCTCTGCAAAGCATCCCCCAGCTCTCCCAGAGCTGGTGCACCACACACTCAAGTTGTGCTCCAACTTGAGTTCTGGGTATGGTGTTTGCCATTTCCCTGGCCCTCGCTGATACATCTCACTCCCAAACTTTTAAATCTAGAGGCCTGGAAGGATACATCTCAGGTGGGCTGAACAGTGTCCGCCTGTATAAAAAAAAAATCTACCTAGTCATCATGGCAGCTATCCAACATGGCAGGGGCCCAAGAACAACAGCACGTGGCCCATGGCCTCTTTCACCAACCCAGAGAGGGACTGCCTCTTCCTTTCTTGCTCATGCCCACAATCCCCCAGTCAGCCAGAGACCCCATCCTGTTTGTCCCAATCAAGTCCTATGTCATCACTCTGCCGGCCTCCAAGCTCCGCTCCAACCTGAGGCATAAAACCCTGAGCTTTCCTTGTCTCAGGTCAAAGGGCTTCTTGCTTCTCCCTAAGCATCCTGTCTGCCCCAAGTGTAAAGGCCTCCTTTTTTCCTCTCCTGTCTTACCTTACATTATCCAGCCACACCTCCTCAACAGTGATGTGTCTTCATGTATTCCTCAACCTGAACCTCCTCTTCTAGGAGTTACCTGCTTGCCTCTTTGCTCGTTTTTCTATTGATTTATTTTTTTCTTACTGATGTTGAAAAACCCTTTATATTCTATATTCTGTATATTTATAAATATTTTCTCTCACTTTCTTACAATTTATTTTTTCTATATGTATGTATGCATATTAAATTTTTATAAGTTATTATATTATTAAGGAAGAAAGTTACTTGACAAACAAACAAAAAGTTGTTAAACAAACCAGTCATTTGAACTACCCTTTCCTGTTTCTTTAATCGGTAGTATATTTACAGAGATCAAAACTCAAAAAGCACAAGTCATAAACACAAATAGTAACTCCTCCTCTTTCTGATCTTCCTGCAAGCCAGAGTTTCTCTCCCCAATACCAATACTGGTGCTTTTCTTTCTTTGTACCTGTGAAGGTAAGACATGTATTTATAAATATCTGTCATTATTTTTTGAATAAAAACTAATATGTGGTGCTTTTTCATTCTGTATGGCAGCATACATCTTAGAATACATGCATGCATTTTTAGATGAACTATCATATCAGTCCAGTACATATAGCTTCTGTTTATTTTTCACATTTGCCAGAAGTCATATGCACAGAGGGATGGACCTAGTGAAAATGTACCAGCTCTGGACCACGACTTTGAGTTCAAGTTCTTCTGGAGTTCCAGAACGGTTTGACTTCCAGTTCTTTTTTCTTTTTTCAATTTCCCCTTTGTAAAATAAGGATAATCACACTCAGAATTGTTCCCCTGGGAGTTAGGTTACATAGGTAAAGAGCTAAATATAGTTGAAGCTCTTTCAAATGATGCTAATATTAAAAAGCTGTTATGAATCCCTTGCTATATATTTGTTTTGAACATGTATGAGTAAAGTGTAGACTCAACACCTAAAAATATATTCAAGATCAAAAGTGAGGTGACATTCATGTGTCCAGAGTACACTCCTAGAGTCTGCATGAATTTCCACTCTCCAGTAATGGATAAGTATGTCTGAGTGCCCTGCTGCTGTGCATTACCAGGCTTTCCAGCCATGCCCATATTACAGTAAAACTGCGATACATTATTGTTCTGGTATATCTGTCCTTCTCTTACCATGAATAAAGTGTTTTCATCTGTTTCAGTAGGTTTTAGCTCCTATCAGTTGAAATTTCTCCATTTTTACTTTAGGCTGTATTCTGTTGTACTTATCGACTCATGGCACATTCTGTGTATTTAAAAATCTGTCACTTTTGCATAGTAGATTCAAATCTTTTTCTAATTTTACCATTTTCCTGTGCTTATATTTTTTAATTTTTCATAAAGTTGAATTAAGGTATTTTAATAACTTTCAGAGGATGGTGTATTTTATGAAAAGGCTTTCAAACACCAGGCTTATAAAACTATTTCCCATGATTTCTTCTGGTATAACATGTACATACTATCTTAATATTCATGTGTTTGACTTACTTAGATTTATTTTGCAGGAGATTGGGTCATGTTTCAATAAACTGTGTAGGTATTCCTTAATAATTTATTGAAAAAATATTTTCCCAATTGATTTGAAATATATTTTATAATAAAACTAACGTATATGTCTATTTCATAGCTTACTATTCTTTCTATTAATATATAAGTAGTACACTTTCAAAGAAGGCAGTTTTATTTTAAAATATATATATTAATGTGCTCAGGAAATCATACTTTAATTTTCTTTTTTTCCACTTGTTGAAATTTTTAATGGGAATGTTTCTTGAATATTTTTCCATATGAACCATAGAGTAAACTTTTCTGATTTCTAAAAAAAAATCCTATTATTTTAGTTTGAATTTATGGATTTCTTTAAGATGAAATGTCAACTTTATAATATTAAGATTTTTCTACCCAACAACATGAGATGCCTTACCATTGCTGCAAACATTCTTTGTGTTCTTTAGGAATATTTTAACTTTTTAGGTAGTTATTGTAAATCTTTTTCTTAATTTCATTCCCACATATTTCATCTTTCTAGCTGTTACCAATGTGTGTTTGCATGAAAATAGTCTTTTGGCTGATTGCTGTTCATTCAATATTCTTGGAGTCTCATTTTCCTATATCCAGATATGATCCACTGTGGAAATTTTCTACCCCTGTAACGATCAAAATCATCCAAAGCTCTGAACTCCACAAAAGGCCCTAATCAGTGAGTAGCTCAACAGTCTAAAGTGTCCACTTAGGCAAGCTTAGGAAGGCATAGGGGACTTCGGGCAGGCTGAGCCAGCCAAAAAATAATAATAATAATAAATTTTTAAAAAACGACAAATGTAATTATGGAATGAACACTATTTATTTATTTTAGTGCCTTAGAAAATAAATTCAAGCTAAAGAATATTTTATTCAAGACTAATAATTTCATTGACTCATGTTCCCATACTATATTTAATTATATCTCAATTAACTACGTTATGACACGAAATAAAAATTCTCTTGATGCTAGTCAGCTTTAATGTGTTATATAGTTGCATAGTTTGGGGACATTGAGTGTGGTCCCAAATAAATGATGCATGTCTTTGCAAAAGTACACTTCAGTATGAAGAAAATTAAGACCTGCTTCTTAGCCTGTGGAAAAGCAGTAGGACAGTCACTTTCTGTGTTATGATATGTTATATTGCAATAGTGATGAAGTAGTTGACTCTGAGATTATTTTGTATTATTTAAGACTGCTTTAGCAAACTGCAGAAAGAAAAATGAACTCCTGCTGGTTTTAAAGAAGTAAGTGGTCATGCTGTAAGGGGACCATTTATCAAGCCTCCTAGACATCCTCTGGGAGCTGAATTTTTCTGGCTAATCACCACAAAAAAACAAAAAAACAAGGATCCAAGTACTTCACCTTTAAGAACTGAGGTTCACCAACAGTAACAGAACTTGAAAGAGAACCCTGATCTCAGGAAAGAAATGCAGCCCAGGTGACTTTTTTTAAGTATGGGGTCCACAGGGTCTCACTACATAGATTGGATTCATAGTGATTCTCCTGTTTTCAGTCTCCCAAGTGCTGGGATTACAGGCACATGCCACCATGCCCAGTCTCCAGGTGACTTTTTCATTGTAATCTTGTGAACTGCTGGATAGAGGATGGAAGTTCCCCAAATCACAGAGACCTCAAGGAACCTCCTCTGTGAAAGATCTAAGAGAAGCATAGGCTTCAAATGAGGGAAAAGAGGCCTGAGATTAGTTATATTCATTGTCTGGATTTTCGTTTATTGTCTCTTGTCTCCAAATCTTTCAGGAAGCCAGTGTACAGCATCCTTTGTTAATAGTCCTGTGCTGTATTATGAAATCTATAGTCTGGTGAGGAGAAAGGGAGTAATACAACAGCGTCACCAAACATTCTTGACTTAGATCAGAGTGACAGCAGGAGAAATAACAGCCCATATCGGTATGACATGCTATGAACAAAGTACTATAAGCATAAACCCAAATAAAATGTTCTAAGGTAGCTTACTCAGACCAGACCCTGGGCAAGAATTTTTGTGAAAATAAATAAATTAAAGGTGTTTCTAAGAGGAAGTGGAATGGTGGAATGGAACCAGAAAGGGATGGTGGCCAGAAAGGTGTGAGCATCAGAGGGAGGATAACTGATTGCCAGCAGACCTTGGAGTATATGAACCTCAGGACCAGGAGTGCTCCACACGACTATGACCTAGGAGTTGAAGGAAGTGGATTATTTGTGCTCCACAAAGCTCTGTGATTGATTAAAGGATAGGAAAGTGGGGAACCCACCTGGGTGCCTGGGTACCAACTGAAAAAATAGAAATCCAGGACAGTTGACACAAAGGACAATAGGTGGGCATAGGGACACTGCCTGAAATCCCAACACTCTAGGAGGCTAAAGCAAAGGGGAAAAAAAAAATCACAAGTTTGAGCCCATCTGGAGCAATTTAGCAAGACCCTGACCACCAAAAAAAATGTAAGGTCATTTGGGGCTAGAGTGTAGTGTGAAGACCCTGAGTTCAATCCTTAGTGTTGGAAAAAAAAAGTGTCACCAGTGCTGGTTTGGGGATGTCATCTCATCTGGAAAAACACAAAATATGGAAAAGAAATCTGAGGAGATGTGCATAGAACATGTATTAAATGTCCATTCAACAATCCGTGGCATGTCTACTGGTGGTTTGTCTGAATTTTCCAGGTGAAGTGCATGGAGCACAGAAAGATTAAGTGGGATGCCTGATGTCCAGTAGTTGATGAGCACTGAGAACAGGATTTGAAGCAAACCGCTTGGCTCAGGACTGTACACCTGTGCACCATATTACTAAATTAGTGCCAGAACCAAGTGGGTAGAGGTGATGGAGACAACTACTATGAAGTAGCTCTGAGCAGGATTTAATATTAACCTATTGACTTTCCATGTCTGCTTGTGAGTGTGTCCAAAGCCTATGCCCTGGCCTAGAGATGGGCAGCGGAGACATAGCCAGTGAACCTCTGGGAGTCACCGGACCTGACTGAGGCCTATAATGACTGGTGAAACCAGTGATACTTTGAAGCACAAGATGAGGCCCCAGCAAAGGACACCTGGCTCCAGCCTCAATTAACCACATAAAGACTGTAGCTGCAGCCTTTTCATGCTAGGTGGAGGTTTTCCTAAAGACAACTTAGCTCTCCTAAGTCAACATAATGCCTTGCTTGGAGATTCTCTTGAGCAGTTCCTGCCTTTCTTCAGTATCTGTCTTTATTGGTAACTAAATAAAGACCAAACAGAGAAGATTTTTGTTTTAGAACCCAGAGAATGTTGAATTCTGTTAGAGCGCTTTCTTTTTCCCTCTTTTTTTTTTTTTTTAATTATTTCTATGTTTTAGGGAGGGGTCTACAGGGTGTTCAGGGTCTCACTACTAGATCAGACTCATAATGATCCACCAGTTTATGGCCTCCCAAGAGCTGGGATTACAGGTGTGTGCCACCACACCCAATCTCAATTGCCCTCTCAGCATGCCTTGGGGGCAGGGCCAGCACAGCAGGCCTGGGGAATCAAACCCGTGTCCCCGAGCTTGCTTTCAGGCACTTTAATCAGCTGAGCTATTTGCCCTGCCCTTGTTAAAGTGTTTTGAACATCCTGGAGCCTCAAAATCATGCCGATTGACTCTCTTATTTGAGCCTTTCCAGTCCACTCATTTGGAAGACTGCAGAGCCTAATCTGTCCACAATAACTAAGGGATAATATAAACACGCTACAAAAACTCTAGGCAGAACTAAATTTGTGATTAAGAAGTGCAAGTAAAGCAAGCTAAGCCAGGAATGGGCTGAGACACAATCCAACACACTGATGTGACCCTTGGTGGAAATGCATGCAATTACATCTTTCTTTTAAGTGCTCAGCACTAAACCAGGTATTACAAATTTCAATTATGTGTAATATTCATTTTCTTTCTAAACTACAAGACATAGAAATTATTCTGGGCTTCAAATAGTGGCCAGAGGTAGGCAGCAAGAACAAAACAAAGATTCCTCTTCCTCTTCTTTCTATCCACAATTTCCACTATCTTCTTGCTTCTTACATATACAAATGTAACCTAAACACTGTAATCTAGAAGCTTCCTTCAATTTGTTTCAAATATGGAATGAAAATGATCAGAAGAATTGGCAGAGCTATCCAACTCAACACACCACCACAACAAAGTCAGAGTATCCTATAAAAAAATTGACATTTCTTACAAAGATAGTTTAGATAACCGCTTTTTAATTATCAGACACCAACCAATCTATGTTAGAGCCTCTCTCATTTGAATTGAGCAAATTTTAAACTTTGCAAGAGATTTCACCAACAGGATAGCTGAGGCATAAAGACTCCCCTCAAAAAATAACCTACAAAAATTTGCCCAGTTTTGCATAACTACTTCTGTTAATCTGAGCAACAGATCTAGTGATAAAATAAATAATATGACAACCATTGTTAATTAGCTATTCTTGTTTTGAACATCTGCAACATATGTACTGCTGTATGTTGTCCTATTCCTGTCTTTGTTTCCGCTATTTGTTTTGTTTTTGGTTTTATTCTGCAAAAGCAAAGAAATGAGAATAAAGGCCTACAGGTTTCACTTAGCTGGACAGCACTTGCTAAATGCAATCATTTATATCTATATAACCCACCCCCCAAGCTTCACAGGTGGGGCTTTTTGTAGATGGCTGGATCTAGAATGTGTGAATATGGATTAAGGGTATATGATACATGGATTTCTCCCCTAATAGGATTCACATGATTCTGATTGTGTCTGAACAGATTAATGAAGAGGGAAGCCTCACCCTGGATAAGGGTGCACCAATCAATAGGCTTGTAGCCTGGATGGAATACAAATGGAAAGAAAGAAGGTAGGCTCTGCTGCTTGCTATCTGTCATTCCACAAGCTGTTTCTCCTCTTCACTGTCCCTCTGCCATGACGCCATGTCTTGGAGACAGTCAACTATGAAGCAAAATTCTACAAATTGTGAACCAAAGTAAACTTTTCCTTCTTTAACTTGTGGGTGTCAGATAGCTTATCCTAGTGATGATTAAGTAATTAACAGACCTGGCATATAGGTTAATGATAAAGAATTTGAGTAGCATATGAGCTCTGAATCCAGTCCCCAGCACCTCAAACAAAGCAAGAATGGTGGATGAAATACATCTCCCCAAAGTCATCTTCAGCACATACTTAGATGACAGTAATGTATCAGAAATGTAAATCTGAATTGCCAGAAATGAAGCTGGAACTCAAAGCTTACCAAAGCCATGGATCTGGAGGTCAAGGCAAAGAAACACCATAGAAAACTAAGTCTGTAACAAGTTCTTTCTAGAAACTACAGAGTGGGCAGTGGAATTCCCATCTACACTGGAACTGAACATGTGACAGAAATTACACTTAAAAGTCAGAGAAGGCCAGGTATGATGGTGTCCACCTGCAACCCTAGCTCTTGAGAGGCTGAGATAGGACGATAACCTTCATGGTCAGCCTGAACTACATAATTTAGTTCAAGACCACTCTGAACTACATAGTGAGATCTTGTCTCACAAAAACAAAAACAAAAAAGTGGAGAAAAAAAGGAAGAAAGAAAACAAGGAAGGAGAGACAAAAAGATCAGAGGGACAGAGAGAGAGAGAGAGAGAGAAAGAGAGAGAGAGAGAGAGAGAGAGAGAGAGAGAGAGAGAGAGAGAGAGAGAGAGAGAGAACGGAGAAACCTATGAATGCTGATGGGATATTTGATTGACCAAAAGAATAATCATCATCTTCTTCATGTCATGACAATCATGTTGCTATCTCATAGTGCTATCAGATTCTAGGGTCCCATAGATTCTTTTCTGAGATCTTTACTCGATTCTTGATGTCCTAAACAAAAAACTGGGCAAAGTTGGAAAAAAGTTAGCAAAGATTTATATTCGTTAAGTTATGAAAATGAATGACAATCAAAAGGTGCCGATCTCTATGCCTCATTTGAATCTGGTACTGATCACCGGAAGAACCAGAAAAGTGCTTCTGGAAGAAGCCAAGCGAATGTTTCTGTAAGGCAGTTCAGTTCTGACCTGAGGCCGGGTGAGTGTCTACTGGATAACTATCTTGGTGCCTTACTTGCATGAGGAAAAGCTAATTCAAGAATTATGGATACAAAGATCCATTTTTATCACTGTTTGGATTTTTTTAAGGCTGTTCACTGGGCCATTCCTGCCCTATAAAGTGTATTTCTTTTCTACCTTCAAAATGTGCATACGTTATCTGCCTTATGTATTGCTGCACAGCACCACTTAGTAAAATTAAAACACATCAAAGAGGGACTGAGCTCAGTGATGGAGCACATGATTACTGTGCTCAAGGCCTTGGGTTCAATATCCAGAACCATCAAAAATAAATAAATAAAACACACCTTAAAATATTGAGCACATATGAGTATATGTGCATGCTGTGGTGAATAATCTATGCCATTAACATAGACTGATGACATCTTTGCCTTTCATAATGTCATAATTTGTTGAATGAGAATAAATTTCACAAACTGCATCAATTTTGTCACCTTAAACTTTCTCAGTACTCTTGACTACACAGAACCTGGACCAAGGAAATCACTGAGAGAATAAAGTTTTTTTTACATTGTCCATCCCACTCATAATTACTAATATTGCTAGCACTCAAGTCACAAAATATATATGGTAGGGTATAGAAGGCTCAGGCTATGGAAGGGGTAAAAGCAGCCACAGGATATAAAGGGGCCATATAGACAGCAAGACAAAGAGCTGATGCAGGACAAAAAGAGTTCCTGAAGGTAGATAGAGAAGGATAACAATTAACTGAAATTTAAGGCATCGTTGAGCTGAGCTATTAAAGGGGGTGTCCAGACACTGGACAGTTTGAAAGTGTCTGCTTGAAGTGGGTTATACATTCATCACAAGCAGAAGAAGCTATGGGGAACTGAAGCCTCTGGGCAGATAGAGGTTGTTTGGCTATTTTCCTGAGCAAGACCTGTAGCAAGTCACCAGGTGGAAGGGTGATATGATTCAGATTTAAATCTTGACCTAACATCTCATCTGTTTGGATAGTGACTGAATCATGAAGTGCTACACTCATCAGTGCATTTATCCACCCATGAGCTTTGTAACTGAACGTGCTGTCAGAAGATGGGGACTGTGAAGATGGGTTCACCTGAGAGGTGGGGCTCTTGTCCCAGCTCCTGCCTTCACTCTCTGCTTCCTGGCGGTCATGGGCAGAGCAGCTTTTCTTCAGCCATGCCCCTGTGCAATCCTGTTCCTGCCTTGGAGCCAGAGGACCATAGCCTGAACCCATGAACCTTAAAATTCAGTAAGCAGAGTAAATAGAGACTAATGGGAGATTCTGGCTGATACTTATAAGACCAGAAGGCTGATAGGAATACAGAGAGCAAAGGCCAGGCTCTGAAGATTTCAGTAAGGAGTAGGGATTCCACTGACCACTGGACTACAGGCTGAGTATGTCACATACTGGCATAAGTTTGTCTTTATTTTTCCCGTGTCCCAACAGTTCGTAGGAGATTACAATCAAAGATAGTGGATTCATGCACCTACAATATTTGGATGGCAATGGAATACCCATCTCTGACAAAACTAAAGAAAAAAGGCGATATAAATGCAGGACCATTTTGTATCTGAATATACAAAATAGTTAGGATAGATATATAGATACTTTCTCTTAATTCAAAATGAAGAAAGATTTGTACTAATAGTGTTTGGACAGTATATCATGTCTGCATCCTGTACCATGAATGACTACTACAAAGACAACACTATGCAATGTATTAATTGTTACAACTTCCCTACCAACCTGTTTTCAAGCTGTCTCACTGAATTTTTTTTTCTCAATGAAATTAATTTTAAAAAAGAAGTAAATTAATCTGATGAAGGAAATTTCAAAACAACCAAATATGGCGGAAACCCCAAAAAGTACACAGAGGACACCAGAAAGTTGAAAATGTCAAGAATGTGGAATGATCCATCTTTCACCTGAAAGGATGGCTACATCAAGGTGTCAACCAGCCTCCTGGAGAGGCTGTGGGGAAAGAGGACTGCTCTCCACTGTTGGTGGGAGTGTAAATTGGTAGAGCCATAATGGAAATCAATGTGAAAATTCCTCAAAAACCTAGGGTTGAAGGTGCCACTCAACCTAGCTACTCCCCTCCCAGATATTTTTCCAAAGAACTGAAAACATCATCCCACAGCATCCCACGTGCACCCATGTTCACATCATCACAATTTGTCATAGCTAAATCTTAGAAACAACCCATATATCCATCAACTGAGGAATGCATAAAATAATCTTGTGTGTTTACACAATGGAATATTACTCAGCTATAAAAAAGATAAATTTGAGGCTTTTAAAGTTAAATGGTCCCGCCCGCGCCCGCCCAGCCACTGAGACCAGCCAGAGACAGCACGGCCCCCTCCTCCATCCTCCTCCATCCCGCCCACGCCCGACCAGTCAGAGACCAGCCTGAGACAGCGGCTGACTCCAGCGGCCTCCTGGTTCCCGTGCCAAGCTCGCCCAGCGAGAGCGAATTTACAGGACTCACCAGGCTCCCAAGATCAGTGAGAGTGTGGTGAGTCTGAGGGAGAACCTTTGGCTTCTTCCCACGCGCGCTACGCGGATCCCTGTCCCCAACCCCTCCAAGCCAGTGACTGGCCTGAAACCTCAGGACCCACTCACGAACAAACACCTCCCCGGATCCCCTAACCTAAAGCCCACTGATTGAGTGGGAATTTCCCCGATTCTCTGGGCATCAAAGGTCAGTGAGTGTAGAACCTCAGGCCCGTCGTGCCTGAGATACATTTCCAGGGATTAAGCTGCCCATCACCTCCCATGGCCCGGTGACAGCTCCAGGCACACTGTGCCAGAGAAACATTTCCAGGTGATTACTGGTCCCACCCCACAGCCCCAGACCCAGTGCAGGTCGGCCTGGAGTGAGAACTCGTAGCCTGCCACACCGGAGGGACATTTCTCAGCAATGCACAGTCCCACGCTACGGACTGAAACCCAGCACAGCCTGGCCTGTGAGTGAGGGCTCCAGGCCCACTGCACCAGAGGGACCTTTCCCAGCCTTCTTGGGTTACGGCCTGTAGACCCGGACCCAGCACAAGCTGGCCAGCTCAGTACAACCTACTCAGTGAATAAGATCATCCACTATCCTTTTGTGAGCCCAGAAAACCCACCAAAGCCCAGGCCCACCCACCTGGGGAATGCCCTGCCTGACACAGGAGGGCTGACCCCGGGAACCAACATAGGGGAACCAAAGGAGCTGCAGCAAAAAAGGAACTGAACACAACAGCTAGACCCAGGATAGGCATACCTGGAAAA
>PVKA01011094.1:0-62104 GCA_004027165.1 Ctenomys sociabilis | reverse complement strand
GTAAGCAGACAACTTTTCCTTATCTTCCTGATACATGGGTAGATATTTCACCTGCAGTTCTCCAATATTATCAACCCAAATACTGTAGCCTGCAGGACTGTGATTATAGGATTACTTGTCTTAAGGATGCACATACCAAATGCTTGGCCTCTGAGGCTTTCAGTCACTTTTTTTCTACATCTGACACTTTTCATAGCATCATCAAAATGGTATGGAACATTCAAGGTCCAAATTCTTTTTTGTTGCTGATACAGGGTCTCGCTTTGCTATGCAGCTCAGACTAGAGGTGATCCTCCTGTTTCAGCCTTCCTACTGCACCACCATGCCCAGTTTGGGTGGCTGGTACAACACACCTGTGGTTCCAGGGCCAGCACAGCATGTGGTACCGGGGATTGAACCTGGTCCTTATGTTTGCCAGACAGGCACTTAGACCGCAGAGTTCTCTCTCCCGCCCAAGATCCAAATATTTTTCACTTGGTTCTGGAGGATCCCAGCCTGAGATTACTCTCAGACTTTTGTTTTTTTTGGTGGAATGGGGAATTTGTCAGGAAAGCACGTATTCTACGGAGCATCTCTCCGGCCCTACTTTCAGATTTTTACACGTAAAGTACTGCAGGATATACTGAAGGGCTTTATCTAATACCTGTGTCAACAATGGGGCCTTGGGCTGACAAACAGCTCAGCAGATTAAAGCACCTGCAAGGTGCAGGGGCCAGGGCTTGATCCCACAGCCTGACTTGCCTGCGCTGAGACAGCAATTGAGACTGGGCTTGGTGGCATAGGCCTATAATCCTAGTTCTTGGGAAGCTTGTAAACAGGCGGATAACTATGAGTCCGATCTAATACTGAGACCCTGAACATCCAGTAGACCCTTCCCTAAAAAACAATGGGTCCTTCATTTCAGAGACCGCGCCCTGGTTTAGTTCATTAGTCATTTCCAATCCAAGAGCTCGTGTTAACACACCCCACGTCACGACTCCTTCACCTAAAAACTCTAATCTGCTGCTAACTCATTTTTTAGGGCCGGGGGGCTTGAAGATCACTCTACAGAAATCCCCTTGTCCAGGAATCTAACTGGGAACCAGAGCAAGACTAGTGTTCTCCATAAGCCGTCTTAAGGCTGCATTCCGGTCCTCCAGTCTGGAACATCCTTCCAGCCTTACTCCCCTAAGGGCCTGACCACCCACAGGACCTGTACGATCTGTCAGCTTTCAGGGCCAGGGGACCAGGGCCAGCAATCGAGAGTGCTTTCTAAGGGTTCACGCCCATCCCTCTGCACCAGTCCTCCAAGAAATGGACGTCAGGATGCTCATAGGGTTTATGAGGTAGTTTGTCCGGTACGCAGGCGCCCCGGTACTTCATAGTACTCCTGGCGCGACACTTCACATTGGGCTCGAAAGCGTGCCGAGGTGCGGAAGCCTGGGGACTGAGCTGGCAGGTCCGTTAACAGACCCACGCCCTGATGCAGCCCCCTGTCCGCCGGAACCCAGGGTGCAGGCAGCACCCCTGGGGCTCCCGCCGAAGATGCTGCTCGCCCCCCTCACCGCTATCCGCGGCGGGGCCCGCGCCGTCTGCCGACGACCCGGAACCGGGCCGGCTGCGGCGCCGCCCAGTAACCACCGCGCTCTCCGCGGCCACGAGCGACCTGGAGGTCAGAGTCGCGAGAGAAGCACAGGGATGAATGCACGCAGCGCGGAACTCCCGCAGGCACCGACGGTCCAATTCGCGCGGCCCCGCGCACACAGGGCGCTGGCGCCTCCCGGACGTCACGAGGGGGCGGGCCCGCGGCTTCCGGCCCGAGGCGGAAGCCCCCGCTGCCGCGGCATCCGGGACTGCGGGCGGGCGGGCCACTCGGACAGGAAGGTGAGACCCGGGACCGCTCAGCTCTGCAGGCAGTGTCGTCAGGCGGTCCCCGCCGGATGCTGTGCTCGCTGTGCTGCAGGGCGGCGAGGCCGAGGCCTGGCGCCGCCTGCTGCGCTCTGGTCGCGGCGGGCCGGCGGGCGCTGCAGGGGGCGGGGCCGGATGCCGGGGAGGCCCCAGAGCCTCCTGACCGGCCGGGTGATCGGACGGCTTCGGCAGCGGCGACAGGCACCCGGCCGCCGCGTGACTCCCCGTAGTCACGCAGTACTTAATCACAGTTAGCTTGTGCTCGAGGCTGGCGGTGCTCATGTCTTTCCGAGCCGGGTAACCCAGGGGATTTCTTCTATGGTGGCTTGCTTTGAAATGCCAAAGGCACCCGATTACTCAGAACTGAGTGACTCTTTAACGCTTGCCGCGGGAATAGGAAGATTTTCGGGACCACTGTAAGTGTTCAAGAGTTACTGTCTTAATAATGGGGCCTCTGCCACTAGTTTGACTAGTAGAACCCAATATTGAGGTCTGAAGCAATACTGTAAAGGCATAAAGCTGTATAAGTGAAATGTCCTACAGGATACTTTCAGTTTCTGAAGGGAAGCTATACTGGACTTAATGAGCACAAGGTAATGATTCATTTTGTGGGATTCAACTGAAAAGCAGAACTCAGAATACAGAAACCAGTGTTTTATACTTGGTCATAACTACTACATTGAAACAACCACCTGTAAGTTGATGGCATTTAAGGTAAATGTCATTTAATCATTTTAAAATCTTGAATATATGTTAGTGGGATATTTTAGAACTCTAAGGATTAAACCAAGTACATTCGTTGTTTTTAAAAAATTTGTTCTGTTCTAGCCAGGACCTCGTTATGTAGCTCGGACTGGCTTTGAACTCACTTTGTAGCTTAAGCTTGCCTCCCACTCCTGGGGGTCCTCTTGCCTCGGGGTCCCAGGGTGCTGGAACTGTTGGCGTATGCCATCACCCGGGCTAAACCAAGTACAACTGTAAGAGTTGCTGTGACAGCCTTACTAAACCCTGTCTTTTTATTTAAGGCACAGAGCATGGAGAATGATGAACTTCCGTCAGCGGATGGGATGGATTGGAGTGGGATTGTATCTATTAGCAAGTGCAGCAGCATTCTACTATGTTTTTGAAATCAATGAGACTTACAATAGGCTGGCTTTGGAACACATCCAACAGCACCCGGAGGAGCCTGGTGAAGGAATCACATGGACACACTCCTTGAAAGTTCGGTTACTCTCTTTACCTTTTTGGTTGTGGACGATCATTTTTCTAATACCTTATTTACAAATGTTTTTGTTTCTTTACTCTTGTACAAGAGCTGACCCCAAAACAGTGGGCTACTGTATCATTCCCATCTGCTTGGCAGTTATTTGCAATCGCCACCAGGCATTTGTCAAGGCTTCTAATCAGATCAGCAGACTACAATTGATTGACACATAAATCAGTCACCTTTTCCCTTATGATTACAAAACTGCCAGAACAGTTTGGATTGTGATCACACAGATCTCAGGAAGTTGTGGGGCTGAGGCTTTTTAAAAACTGTGGCTAGGGACCTATCTTTATCTAAATAATGACTTCAAGGAAAGCCTGAGATACAGTACTACAGAATCATGTTGATGACTTCAGATTTTGGAAGTAAAATTGTGTCTTGTTACTTTCATTGTTTAGAAACTTGAGTATTTCTACTCTACTGTGCAACATAGTGATAATTTAGTTTTTCCTCTGGAGGGAAAAATGAACATTTCCATCATGTTAAATGTAAAAAGGTCCAAAAATGGTTATAAAGTTTAAATTTTATATAATTACTTGACTTACTCTAAAATTCTTCAAAGTGAAAGACCTGTTCATCTTGTCATAGCTAAATTGAATGTTTGCTTTCAGCTTATACGGAATTGGTATAAATCATTGTGGTGACTGCTGTGGCCTTTTTTTTTTTTTTTTTTCACTGGTGCTGGGGATTAAACCCAGGGCCCTGCGTATAACAAGCACTCTACCACTAAGCCATATCCCCAGCCTTGACGGCTGTCTGATAGCAGAATTTGTTCTTTTTCTGGGTAATGGCTAGATTAATCATTAACTAGTATTACTGGTTTTAAAAAGCTGTAGGAAGAGACTAAATGACAGTCTAGAAATAACTTACAGGAGATGGGAATGAGGTGGTTAGTGAAAATACCACAGGTGATTTAGTCCTTCAGAACATGTGAGTTGTTATACTGCAGTTGCCCTGAGATGGCAATTATTACCCAGATTTTATATATAAAACTGAGGCAGAAAAGTTAAGTAACCTATTAAAGGTCAAACAGCTACTACATAGCAGAACCAGGGCTACAACAGGCATGCTGATGCTTGCGTTCCTTACATGTGCTATACGTTGCTTTTCACAGATGCCGAATGTTTAAGCACTAGGTACTGTCTCCCTAGTCATGCCAAAGAATGGAAATGGCAATCTGCAATAAGTTTCTGTTTGAGCTACTAAAAACCTGAAAATTAGTGACCTTACTTTATGTCACATTGGACCAAAAAAGCTAAGCATTCCATAGCAGAATTTTACTGAAAAGATTAGAGCAGGTACCTTTGTAACTCAAAAGCAGCAGAACTTCCCTTATCACAGTGAAAGTTCTAAGTACTGAATATTCTGATGTAGTACACTCAATTTTCCAAATAAGCAGCAGTTTGAAATGCCGGTTTCTGGATGGGATCAGATAACCAAAACCACTTATATTACTTGAGTACTCAGTAGGCATGTTACAGGCATTACTATTTTTTTTCCCCTTCCCTGTATCCCTCTGAATAGGTACTGTGTTCTGGTGCTAGTGCCATTTTACTGAGAAGTAAATCTAAACCACATGCATGGAATCTGTCTATGGTCACAGAGCAATTTTGGCGTTGTATGTCTTCTCAAAGAAAGGATGAATTATCTGGGTATAGGAGCACTCCAAAGGCTGAGGCATAAATATCACCAGGAATTGAATACAATGTGACCCCATCTCAAAAAAGAAAAAAAAGCAAAACCAACTTTATAAAAAGATAAAATCACAGGTCATTGAGTTCTTTGCTTTTTTTTTTTTTTTTTTTTTTTTTGGTGGAACCAGGGATTGAACTCAGGCCCTTGTGCTTGCCAGGGAAGTGCTTATTCCACTTAGCCATCTCCCTAGCCCTTCCTCTGCTGTTTTATTAGTCTCTCAGAATGGTAATTTGAAAATTAAAATTACTTCAATTATTTCTTGTGAGTTTGCTACTTGTAAAGTAGTAATTTCTGTTTAATGAAGTAGATTGGTCTCTTTTTTTGTGAGCAAGGTTTCACTACGTAGCTTGGACTTGTAGTGATCCTCCTGTTTTCAGCCTCCCTAGTGTTAGAATTATAGGTGTGCACCACCACACCCAGACTCAGTTGTCCGCTCAGTGCGCCCAGGGGCCAGGCCGAAGCAGTATGTGATGCCAGGGATCAAACCCTGGCCCCTGTGCCTTTCCTAAGCAAGCTCTTAGTCCACTGAGCTATCTTGCTGGCCCTAGATTGGTTTCTTTTATACTTGTAATTCTTGAATTTTGCACTTTGGAAAGTAAATGTTTACTCTATTTCTGATGATTGTATTGCCCTGACCACAGAAATATTACTAAGCATTAATATATTTACAAATATAACAATTTTCAGATTATAGTTAATATTTTTTATTAGGATTTATCCAAGATGTAGATATGCTTAGCTTTTTTAATGGCTATTTAAAGTTGAAAGCATTCCTTTGGTAGGATGAAAGGGTAGGATAATCGAGGAAGAGACTAAATGGATAGGAGACAGTATAATAACAAATTATTTCACTACTATACAAAAAGCAGTGGATACAGGTTTATGTAGTTAGATGAGTGGCAAATATTTAAGTGCTTGAGGGATTTTAGGGAAGGGGCAAGATTCTAGGATTCATAACTCTCCTGTGTGAAAAAAATGAGGCTATCTCCCGCTCTGATTTAATAAGGTTTTTTTTTTTTTTTTTTTACTTTCAGTTATACTTGAAATAGTACTGTTGTTTTTCACTGAAACAAGTCAGACCTTTTTTCTGGTTTCAAAGAAATCACCAATTTTTTAAAGGAAAAATGTCATTTCCTAAAGTTTAAAACCTTGATTAATATTTTTTTGGGGGAAGCAGAAATATGAGATCAGGTGCTCACATGAAAATAACTGCAAGCCGGGCGTGGTGGCGCAGGCCTGTAATCCCAGCACTCAGGAGGCTGAGGCAGGAGGACTGTTGTGAGTTCAAGACCAGCCTGAGCTACAAAGTGAGCTTAAGGCTAGCCTGAACTGCATAATGAGACCCTGTCTCAAAAAGACAAAAAAAAAAAGAAAAAAGAAAATAACTACACCAGACAATAATCAGTTCATCAGTAGTAGTCTTTTTAAAACATCTAGGTGTCTGACTTACCTTGTTATCACTGGGACAAAATACCTGATACAACTTAGAAGTACATTCTGGCATTTTCACTCCATCTTCAGTTGGCTCCAAGGAGAGGCCCCAGTAGAGGAATCCTGCTCACATTATAGAGGTGTACACTGTAGGTCACAGCCCCAGGAAGCTGACTTCCAGTCAGACCCTACCACCTAGCACCAAGCCAGCTAGCCTGCTTCCAAGATCCAGTCACCTTCCCAAAGCCCACATATGTGTGCAGGAAGCCTCTGGGAGACATTTTCAGCCCAAACCATAATACTAGTGTTGATTTCCTTCTTGATGGAATGGTGGATTTAACATTCTCCTTTTTTTTTTTTAAATTTTATGTATTTGGTACACTTGGAGGCTGAGAGTAGTGATTCTGCTCTCAGCCTCCCCAGCTCTGGGATCACAGGCATGCCTCACCCTGCCTGTCTTGGTGGTCAGCTGAGCGCACGCAGGGTGGGGCCTATACAGCACTGGGGATCAAACCCAGGTCCTTAACCTTGCCAGGCAGGAGCTTAGACCCCTTAGCTATCTCTGTGGCCCTGATATTTTTTTCATCTCTAAAGCACTAGACACATGAGCTTACTATAATGTTGCATGGCTTTTTTTTTTTTTTTTTTTTTAACCACTGGTTATAAAAACTGAATGCAAGCCCTTCCTACATCTCCAGTCCTTTTAAAATTTTGAGAAAGGGTTTTCATGAGTTGCCCAAACTGGGCTCAAATTTGTGTATCAACTCACCTAGCCACATGGCTCATTTTTGCATGAAATATGTCCCATCACTTTATACCTTCTCCAACATAAAGTTACATATAATTTTGAACATAAGTGGGAATCACCATGCATTAGTTGTTTTGGTCAAAGGCAGTGAGCTGGTCTTTTGTTTTATGTACAGCAAGGAATTGAACCAGGCCATCCTGAGGGCTACCACTCAACTACTATGATGGCCCCATTGTGTGGGTCTTATCCAAGGAATGCTAAAGTCCCTGCCCAACCGATGGGGTCAGTCTTCTGTGGTGGCCCCAGCCAATCCAGTTTTAAAAGCCTGAGTCAGTGGTTCAGTGTTTTTCTGTAATGTTTACTGAAGACTCAACCACTGGTCATGAGATCTGCGTTTTGGAACAGCTTTAGCAAGGTTTGCAATACGTTCACAGCCTTCTAATTGCAAACCTTTTAAGAGTTGTATTTTCTGACTTCAAATCCTCTCCATTTGTCCATAATATTTTCCTACTTTTTTTCTTTTGTCCTTTTGAGACAGCTCTCACTATGCAGTTCAGGCTGGCCTTGAACTTACTTTGTAGCACAAGCGGGCCTGGAACTTGCAAGGATCCTCCTGCCTCAGTCTCCAGAGTGCTAGAATACAGGCAAGAGCCACCATGCCTGGCCTTTTGCTGTTTTGTTTGTGGTGCTGGGGATTAAACCCAAAGCAAGTGCTCTGCCACTGAGCCATAGCCCCGGCCCTGTAATATTCTTCCTAATCAAGTTTTTACTTCCCCTCTTATAAAAACTGCTGTCCTGTTACACTAAACCCATAGCCAAATCTTGGTTCTCAAGTGACTTTCTCTAGTTGACTTCTGGGCCCACACTGTTCGACAGAATTTCAGTGATGCTGGCCATGCTCCTCCCTTGTGTCTGAGGAAGAGCTTGGGCCCTTGAAGTGTGGTCACTGTGACTGAAGACCTGAGCTGGAAATTTCTGCGCTGTAAGTAGCTCCTATGAGCCAAGCAGCACAGGCACAGATCCTGGCGTGGGGTGCCTTCCTTGATGCTGCTGTCTTGCTGCTGGCTCCGCCTGGGGGTCTGTTCAACCTCTCATGCCCCAGCTACTTTTCTCTATGTAGTTCTTCACTCATTTCATCCAGGCTCACTTATATTTATACCACTCTTAGATTTCTCTCTGAACTCCACAGACTTGAACATCCAGCTGCACTGTTTACTAAAAGTTCTTATCAGGCATACTGAATTTAATCTGTCCAGAACCAGGCTGCCAGTGTCCACTCACAAAAATCTGCTCCTTGAGTCCTCTCTGTCATCAACTCACTGGCTGGAGGGACTTTAAAAGAAACGTCCTGAGAAATTCTAAACTTCTCATATTAACAACTGGATCTCCTAACATAGCAAAAAACTAAATAGCCTGGCCACCCCAAACCCCTTTTGCTACTCTTTCCACCCTGACTGCACTCCAGTCACACTGGTCTTAATGATTCTTGAACAGATCAGAAAACCCTGACTCAGCACCTCTGTGCTCTGGGGTCCTACGCAAGGGCCTGGCCTGCTTTACTTCTTTCTTCAAATCTTTGCTCAAGTGTTACTGGAGGGCTCTGATGACCCTATTTAAAATTCAGTATCTTTTGTCTGTTTGCTGCTAAGGGCCCTGTACCTAGCATAGTGCCTTATACAGAGTAGAAAACCATTTACTAAGTTATACACGTCTCTTGCTCTTCCTAGAGTGCAAAATAATTTTCACTCTACTGAGAATAAATGTTAAAAGTAATTATTATTAAGTACACAACATAATGTCATGCTTAAGTGTAATTATTAAAGAGTTTATCAATTTCAGCATGTAGTGATATATTCTCTTCAAAGTCAAGAATTAAAATGATCTATTTTTGTCCATAGACTTTATGCTAGTAGTTAAGCTGGAATTTTTCTTACTAATGGAGAGAAAAACCTACACATTCACAAAGGTCTGACATGGAGGTTAGAGACCTTAAATTCTTGCTATAACTGTGAAGATGACTCAGGACTCACACAGGATTGGAGATATAGCTCAGTGGCCCAGCACCTGGGTGGCAAGTGTTAAGTCCTAAGTTTGATTCCTGGTACGTACACACACACACACACACACACACACACACACAAACACACACGGTTATACTCAGATGCTCAAGGCAGTATCAAGGGACCCATAAAACATTCAGACTGGGGCTCAGTACAATAAGCGCTTGCCTGGCAAGTGCAAGGGCCTGAGTTCAATCCCTGGTTTCACCAAAAAAACTAAACCAAAACAAAAAAGCCATTCAGACCATTTCTATCCCCACCAACATTTTTAGCATCAGAGTAAATTTCTATTTAATTCTAGTGGTCTACTAGTATCCCAGTGTCCCAATGTGAGCTGTACTTTTTAAAAGACTGAAATAGAAGTTTATTTCTAGCATTCACTATTTCCTGGGCCATGTCTGTAAATAGAACAATTCTGATCCCAAGTCACCTAAGAACTGGAATAGTTAATATAACATTGTGAAGTTCATTTTATACTTTAGAAGTAATGCACTGGTTATGTAGTGCAGTTTTTTAAAGGTTAAGACTATACTGGCATGAAACCACCTTCTCCCTGATTTTACCCCACCTCATTGTTGGTCTAGCACTCCTTACCCTCTCTGGATGTTGCATTTTACTTCCTCTTCTGACAAAGCAGTTTGATGAGAAATATGGACATTTTTGTTTTAAAGACTCACTTTACTTGGGGGGGGGGGAACTACTTCGATAACAGTGTATTAAACTATTAATATGGCTGATCTGTCTCTATTAAATTTAAAGCGTGACTTTTCAAAAATAAACGTTTGAAGATTTCACAATTTTTTGTTTGTATAAAAACATTAAAAAAAAACAAACATTTCTTTAAAGCAAAAAAGAACAAAAGGATATACAATGAACAATTTGCTTTTCTTCCTTTGCTTGCAGGCTAAGGGAGGAGGATCACAGCTTAGAGCCCAGCCTGGACAACTTGGTACTACTCTGTTTCAAAATAAAGGGTTAGGGATATGGCTCAGTGCAAAGGCCACATTAAAAAATAAAAACAAAACAAAAAACCCCTGACATCTTACATTTATACAGACTTAATGATTCCACTGAGAAATAACTGTATCTTTAGTAAGATAAAAACTAGATGAAGGTAGTTCATGGCTGGTGAGATACCTCAGCGATCTAAAGCACCTGCTTAGGTGAGCCTAGGCAGACACAGGACCACGTTTCCATCCCCTACACCACATACCATGCTAGCCCTGCTCTCAGGGTGGGCTGAGCTGCCCCTGCCAAAAAAGTACTTCATAAACAAAAGCCACAGATATCTCCAACTTAATTTCTCATTTGGAAAAAATAATATATGTTATTTCCTTTAAAAGTACAGATCTTAGGGCCAGGGAGATGGCTCAGTAGAATAAGTGCTTCCCTGGCAAGCACAAGGGTCTGAGTTCAATCTCTGGTTCCACACACAAGAAAAAGTACAGATCTCAGGCTGGTGAGACATCTCAGCGGACTAAGCACCTGCTTAGGCAAGTGCCAGGACCAGGATTTAATCCTGGGAAACATGTGCCCCTGGGGCTTGGTCATACTGAGCTGGCCAAAGACAATGGGCATGATTGTCCACACGTGAATCCCAGTGCTGAGGAAGCTGAAAACATGAGAATCACTAAAGAGTATGAGCTGTGTTGAGACCCGGTACCAAATACTTTTAGAAAAAAAAAGTACAGAGCTCCAGTACAGAAGGCACACAGCTGGAGGCCACATGGGCAACTTAGCAAGACTGTCTCAAAAACGGTGGGCATTGGAGCTCCATGGGAAAGCACTTCCTAGCACAAGGCCCACCATTCAATCCCTAAACATGCAAGAGGGCTTGAGGTCTGGGTTCAATCCTGATTGTAACATTCATTCATTTTTGTATTTTAGGGTCTACAGGGTGTTCAAGGTCTTACTACTAGATCAGACTCCCAGTGATCTACCTTTTTTACAGCTTCCCAAGAGCTGGGATTACAGGCATGCACCACCACACCATCTCAATTGTTGTCTCAACATACCCTGGGGCGGGGCCAGCACAGCAGGCCTAGGGATCAAACCCCTGGCCCTTGGGCCGGGGAGATGGCTCAGTAGAGTAAGTGCTTCCCTGGCAAGCACAAGGGTCTGAGTTCAATCCCCAGTTGTGCAAAAAAGAAAAAAAAAAACCCTGGCCCTTGTTCCTGCTCACAGGTGCTTTAATCCACAAGTTATTTGGCCAGCCCAACTAGAAATCTTTCTTCTTTGTTTTGTTTTTGTACTAGGGATCGAACTTAGGGCCTTGCGCTTGCCAGGCAAGTGCTTATGTGCTGAACTATGCTTAATACTGATTCTAATTCTAATCCTGTGGGAGTATGTCTGACCAGAAAAGTTGAGAAGGGAGCCCTGCCAAATTCTTCTGCCTCGGGGGCCAGGGAGATGGCTCAGTAAAATAAGTGCTTGCCTGGCAAGTGCATGGGCCTGAGTTCAATCCCCAGTTCTGCCAATAAAAAATCTGTATGACAAATTCTTCTGCCTTGTCTAATTTTTTAATTTGCTTTTTAAAGTATACTAATGTATTCAAGAGTATTTCAACATTAAAACTAAAATACCAGTCCTATAACCCAGAACCTCAAAACACTGGGCTACAAGCAAAACTGCTATTTTGAAATTTCTTTATAAACACATTTACTAAACAAGGGTAATATAAAATGTTCAGGAAGGAGAGGCCAGATAGCTCAGCGGACTAAAGCTCTTACTTCGGCAGAGAGCAGCCCTCGAGCCAGGCTACACAGGCAAGTGTGAAGGGACTATGGTTCAATTCCTGGCACCACATGCTGCACCAGCCTTGTCCCTAGGGTGGGCTGAGCTGACTACAAAAAAAGACACAGGTTTCAATTGTTAATTTATATTATTTTAACTATATATGAGTAAGCTTCTCTTTAAAGATCATATGAAGAGGAGTATAACAAATAACAGTTGAATATTAGAATCATAATAAACTAATGGTGATTTCCGGCCTTGGCACTGTTTTGATTACATATGAGGATTTAGTGGAAGGCTGTTGTTCCAAGTAAAACATTTTAAGGATATGACAAGTATGTAAATTGAGCTTCATCAAAAGCTGTGGGTTTCAGGATATGCAACTAGGAAAGCAAAATACTATCACTTGAAGTATTTCATAAAGATGATGATTATGGCTGGGGAGATAGCTCAGTAGAATAAGCTCACAAAAAGGGAAAGCATTCCATGGCAAGCACAAGGGCCTGAATTCAATCCCTGGTTCTGCCAAAAACAAAAAGTGCTTTTCTGGCAAGGGCCTAAGTTCAATCCCCAGTTCTGCCAAAAAAAAAAAAAAAAAAAAAAAAAAAAGATGATTATGAAAGGTGATTAAAAATCTAATATTTTATCAACTTAAACACCTAAAGGTTATATATGTAACCTACCTCTTCCAATAGTTCTCAGTCACCTGAACCAAATAATATTCCGAGATTTAATTTATTTCTCAAATATTCATGTAACTTGTAAGGTTACTTCCAATTTTAAAATTCTGTGAACATTTATACATGTTTTCTTTGCCTTTAGCCATCATTTAATCTGGAAAGATGTACAGCAAATAAAAAAAAAAAATGCCCATCTCACTGAACACCCACTTAGGAACATGTTTTGTTTGTAGTTCAGGCTGGCCTTGAACTCTTTTTTTTTTTTTTTTTTTTTTTTTTTTTTCAGAACTGGGGATTGAACTCAGGCCCCTTGAACTTGCCAGGGAAGTGCTTATTCTACTGGGCCATCTCCCCAGCCCCATGGCCTTGAACTCATGATGTAGCCCAGGCTGGCCTCATATTAGCAAATGCAACCTCCTGTGTACTGGGATTATAGTCAAGAAGGATAATTTACTTAGGCTTATACTTATACCTGTATATATACCATACTGCGGTGCAAAAACATATCCCATCTGGCTGTCAACATACCAGATAAGTCAGAAAATGAATTTATACTCATTGAGTGGAATCAGCTGTAGAGATCTACAAAATGAATGTAGATAGGTACTCAAAAGTTTTCTGGGGCTGGGGAGATAGCTCAGTAGAATAAGTGCTTGCCTGGCAAGCGCAGGGTCCTGAGTTCAAGCCCAGTTACTGCAAAAAAAAAAAAAAGTTTTCTGGAATCTCTCTCAAAGTCTCTGCTTTCTCTTTAGTGTTTTTAGTCTCTTATTATTTATTTTTTAGGTAACAGGAATTGAACTTATGACCTTGTGCTTGCCAGGCAAGGGCTGTACCACTGAGCTATATCTCTGGCCCAACTAGTCTTTTATTATTTTTTTTCTGATTTTAAGGCGCTGATATTTAATGCTCAGTTTTAATACCCAATGTTTGCCACTTGTTCATATCAGTTCTTTGAAATAGTACAACCAATGATACATGATATGCACTGTTCATAACATTAGCTAAAAGATGTAGACATCACAATTGAATTCAGTGGTTAGAGAAGAGTAATAAAAATTCAGTTGTCCCAGAGGATTTTAGGTATTATGTATTTTATACATTTCTATGTCCTGTAATTTTTTACTCAGGAAAACTTTATTCCTAAATATTTGTTGTATCTTTCTCTGATAGAAACAGAAGAAAACTTTCTTTCTGACAAACTTGTCTCAGACGAACAAAAGAAATGCTTTCTCAAATTAGAGTCCAAGTCATCTTTAATGTCAGTGCATGATAGTAGGACATAGTAGCAGTCTTAAATTTCACGAAAACTATTACTAAGATGGTGTTTTGGGCCGTTTTGCAGATGGTTCATCTGAATTAGTTCTTTTATCAATGTTATTTTCATCTTCTGCACCATCTTCGCCATTACCTTTTAAAATAAAGATTTGTTGTATAACATTACGTTCACTAAGTGAGAAATATAGATAAGAGATAAAATGTTTGGAATAAGACTCATTTTATGAATTAATATAATCATGCATACTTTATATTTAAAAGATTTCAGGAATTTCAGTATTTAAAACTTTTCCACTTTCTTTGATATATAATTTATACATAATTTTATATCTTTGATATAGTTTGAAATATAATTCTTTGACCATGAAATGCACTCTTCTAAAAGCACACAGCTCAAGGGTTTTCTGCATCTCTACTTGCTTGCTTGTGTTAACCTATCAGCACCAATTCTGGCATGTTTTCATTACCCCCCAAATTACTAGCAGTCATTGTCCATTCCCCTCAGCTCTTGCAACTACTAATTTACTTTCTACCTCTATGGATTTGCCTATTCTGGACATCTTATATAAATTCAATATAATTGGTCTTTTATTTTAATTAATTAATTTTGTCTTTTTGAGACAGGGTCTCACTATGCAGTTCAGGCTGGCCTTAAGCTCACTTTGTAGCTCAGGCTGGTCTCGAACTCACAACAATCCTCCTGCCTCAGCCTCCTGAATGCTGGGATTATAGGCTGCACCACCACGCCCAGCTATTATACATGGTCTTTTGTGGGGTCTGATTTATTGTTTTCACAGTTCATTTCTATTGCAGTTGGTATCAATACTTTTTTTATTGCTAATATTCTATTGTATGGGCACCCACAAATTGCTTATGGATCAAACTGACATCTACATTTTTGCTTTTTAGCTCTTTAGAATAATATTGTTATGAACATCTGTACGTTTTTTTTTTTTTTTTTTTTGGGTCTTTTTGAGACAGGGTCTCACTGTGCAGTTCATGCTGGCCTTAAGCTCACTTTGTAGCTCAGACTAGTAGTCTCGAACTCACAACAATCCTCCTGCCTCAGCCTCCCAAGTGCTGGGATTACAAGCATGCGCCACCACACCTGGCTCATCTGTACGTTTTTGTGTACAAATACTTCCAGTTCTCTTAAGGAGCCTTGCAATGGAATCACCCTGTAATTTTATGTTAAGTTTTTGAGGAATTGCCAAGGTGTTTTAAGTAGTTATAACACTTTACATTTCCTCCAACAATGTACAAGGTTTTCCATTTGTTCACGTGCTAGCCAACACTTATTTTTATTACAACAAACATGCTCATTATCAAGATGGAAACAACAACAAAAAAATGGAAACAATATGAAAAGCAAAATACAGCTTAAGTTCATTTAAAGAACAGCAAGTCTTAACTATTAAATCTAGTTCTTACATTTTTTTTTTTAAACTCAAGGTAGTCAATAATACACCTTTCTGTCTTCAAAACAAGATTACACGATTCTACTTCGAAAGCTACAAGACTAAAACATGGAAATGGGATCCCTGGGTTAAGGTTAAGACTTCTTAAAATGAACTGTTCCCAACTTTTTTTGTTGTTGTTGTCTTTTTGAGACCGGGTCTCACTATGCAGTTCAGGCTGGCCTTAAACTCACTTTGTAGCTCTGGCCGGTCTTGAACTCACAATTCTCCTGCCTCAGCCTCCCTAGTGCTGGGATTAAAGGCCTGCGTCACCACGCCCGGCTGTTCCCATCTTTGGAAGCTGCAAATCTTTCAAACATAACTTCACACAAGGTAAGTCTTTTTCCTCTTTCAACATTCAGCTCAAACATGCCCTTTCTGGGTTTTCCTGTCCCGTAACAGGAACACAGAACCACTTTAAAAACGTGTCTGCCCGTCTCACGGCTTGCGCTCAGCAAAGGCAGGAAGGGTCGCCTTTACTGCATTCTTTCTCTAGACCTCGGCCCAATTCTAGGCAAGATTAGATAGATAGATAGATTAGATAGATTAGATAGATAGACAGATAGATAGATAGATAGATAGATAGATAGATAGATATAGATAGATAGATAGTGAAAGTACTGGGTAAAAACAGCTTTCAAAATACGGCATTAAGTACGATTTTTGGATGCAGTTCTTTGCCCGAGGCTCACTTTCTGCACACGGCCACACACTCGCCCCGCCCTCCGGTCCCTTCCAGCATCTCCTCAGAGCTCACCCTCCAGCATCTCGTCAGGATCCGCAGTCACCTGGTCCTTTGCTTCCTGCTGTACCAGGGGTTCGAATAATTGGTTTACCAGCTCCTGCATCTGGGCCACACCCGATGACAGCTTCTGGAGATGGTCTGCGTCACCGGACGCTTCACAGACAACACGCAGCTGCCGCCGCCCCCCGTCCGGCGCGACGTACTCTGCCACCAACTCCATAGTGACCGTTTAGCTTCAAGCGCGCGCCACAAGGAAGGCGCAACCGGAAGCGGAAACCAGCTCGCCAGGGGCGTAGGCGGGAGAAGGGGGAGGAATGACTTCCGGTTGTCGGAAGTCGCTCCTCCCTCTTGCTTCGTTTCTCTCTCTGCGATTGGTTCCTAGAAATCTGGCCCCGCCTCCTTTACCACGCCTCTCACTATTGCTTTTCCCGCCTCCGCCTCCGTCTGGGCCGAGCGGTGGTCCTGGTGACAGTTGAGGATGGCTGGTGCTGAGGGGCATGCTGGGCGGCAGTCGGACCTGGAGCCCGTGGTGTCGTTGGTCGACGTACTTGAGGAGGACGAAGAGTTGGAGAACGAGGCGTGCGCAGTCCTGGGCGGCAGCGACGCGGAGAAGTGCTCCTACTCGCAGGTGGGCGCGCAGCCCGGGCCTCGTGTGGCCCGAGCTCCCCTTGGACCTCCCGGGCCTTCCCGGCTGCACTCTCCTGTTCCTGTCCGCCGCCTTGGCCCCCCTCGTGGTGGTCCTGGTTCGCCGGTGGCTTGCGTTCCCACGTCCGGCCCGACCGCCTTTTCCTCCTCAGTGGTCCCCGCTCGTTTCCTCCGCCGTGTCCAGCAGGGGCCCCCCTTCTCCTGTCTTCGACGGCTGCGAGTCTCCAGGCTTTGGCCCTGGAGTCGCCGGTCTGTCTTTCCAGTCTCTTCTTGGTGGCCCGAATGCTTTTTCACGAAACTTAATTGTAGATGTAAGATAAAATGTTTCACGAAACTGTACCCGTGACCTCACGAATCCAGATAGACATCTTTGTCCCTGCTTTCCTGTCCAGAGTACTTAGCAGGGACCTAACGGAAGGTCAAAGTAGAGATAAAAAGCTTTGGATTTGAAAATCTCTGTGTGTGAAGTGGGCTTCCAAATGGCTCTGCAATACAGGTTCGATGTTCACCTAGTACTTTTTTTTTTTTTTTAAAGAGACAAAGCAAGTATCTTGTTTGAAATGCGACTTCTCTTATCCCAGAAATAAACTAAAACCAGAACAGCAGGTGACTCTAGCCAGAAAGGAGAAAAGGATTTGTTTTGCATTTGGAATACTTCATGAATAAGGGGTTGAGGGGGTGTAATGTGTTTTATGACTCATCTCATATTTCAGAGTACAAAAATGGAGAAAGCGGTGTAGGAAGAAAACTAATAGGTTGAGAGTTGATGGAAGGAAGCTTACATCGCTCAAGTAGATCATTTAAGAATGAGGGGAGGGGCTCGAATTCGATCTTAATTTAGTTTGTGTTTTTGTGTTGTACTGGAGCTTGAATCCAATTCATGCATTGTTAGATAAGTACTCTACTAAGCCACATCCCCCACCCCTGGTATCAGACTTTAACCTGTTGTCAAGTTGAGCTCACTGTAGAATGGCCAGAATGGGGTCGGGGACATGGCTCAGTGGAATAAACACTTCCCTGGCAAACACAAGGGCCTGAGTTCAATTCCCCGGTTCTGCCAAAAAAAGAAAAAAAGGTCAGACTTGGATAAATCTGATGTCCAGAGTCATTCCTGGGTGTTGGCTAGTAATGAGAGCTTTTGCATACTACTGAAACAACTTTTTCTGGTTAAAAAAAAAAAGGTCTTAAGTCTTTTTGAAAGTCTTTATTAAGTGGACTTCCTCAAAGTTTTCTTACTAGTATGCAAAGATTTACATTGAGTCATATGTATAGGTTGAAAACAAAGTAAACACACGCATGTACCTTCCATCCAGATTAAAGAATAGAGTATTACCAAAACCTGCCATTCTAGAGGAGGGTGCCCCTTATTAAGAAGTGGTGGTTTTCCTTTAACGTTTTTGTTTTGCTGTGTGGTGCAGACTGGTCTTGAACTCACTTTATAGCCCAGGCTGACTTCAAATTCACTGCTGCCCCCACCTTCCAAATACTGTGATTATAGGCATGTACCATCAGCTTTTTATTTTGAAACATTTTATGTTACATCTACAATTAAGTTCAAAAATAGTGTTGTGAGCATCTTAATATGCCTCTTAAAAATGTATTCATTTTTTAATTTGTTCTGTCTCCATTGTATAACACACTTTGCTGTGTTTAGAATCGCTTAATAATTGAAGATGCCATGACACTACACTTATAAATACTTTGGCATCCGTCTTCTAAAAATCAAAGGGATTCCTTTCCTACTTTGCCTTTTTTTTCTGTTGGTGCAGTTATAAGCATTTTTCAAATTTAAAATGTTATGTTATTAACATTAACCTGTACACACTGACCTACATTTTCTTTTTATGTAGCTCAGACTCTTGATCCTACTGTTTTCAGTCTCCCCATCCCTGGGATTACAGGTGTGGCCACCACCTGTGGCTCAGTGTCCCCAGGTGCAAGGTTTGGGGGGGCAATGGAACCCAGTCCCTGTGCTTGCCTAAGCAGGTGCTTACTCCTCTGAGCTTTTTTTTTTTTTTTTTTGTCTTTTTGAGACAGGGTCTTGCTATGCAGTTCAGGCTAGCCTTGAGCTCACTTTGTGGCTCAGACTGGTCTTGAACTCAACAATCTGCCTGCCTCAGCCTCCCCAGTGCTGGGATTACATGTGTGTGCCACCACGCCTGGTTCCTCAGAGCCATCTTGCTACATAAAAATTGACCTACATTTTTATGCAGACCAACTCATTCATAGATGATTCACAAATTTAAACTTACTAATACTTTAAGAAAACATTATATTAAAAGAAATATTAGTATAGAAATGAAATATGCAACAGTATTTTGATTCTGTTCTATAAACATTTTAAATAGCATTTTTACGGGTTTTTTTTTTTTTTTTTTTTTTTTTTTTTTTTTTTTTTTTTTTTTTTTTTTTTTTTTTTTTTTTTTTTTTTTTTTTTTTTTTGGTACCGGAGATTGAACTCAGGACCTTGTGCTTAGAAAGGCAGGGGCTTATGCCACTGAGCTATCACTCCTGACCCTTTTTGGAACGATCCTGATCACAGCTAATCTGATTCTTTTCTTTGTCAAGTCTTAGTGTTTATATTAGGTAACTATGCCATTGTGTGTGTGTGTGTGTGTGTGTGTGTGTGTGTGTGTGTATTTAGTACAGGGTTTACAAGGTCTTACTACATAGATCCGAGTGGTAGTGTTCCTCCTGTTTTCAGCCTCCCAAGAGATGGAGTTACAGGCATGTGTCACCATGCCCAGTCTCATTCACCCTCTCAGCGTGCCCTGAGGACACAAATCAGGTCCCTGCATCTGCCTAAGCAGGACCAGGTTTAATATGCTGAACTAAGCGGGCGTGGTGGCGCAGGCCTGTAATCCCAGCACTCGGGAGGCTGAGGCAGGAGGATTGTTGTGAGTTCAAGACCAGCCTGAGCTACAAAGTGAGCTTAAGGCCAGCCTGAACTGCATAGTGAGACCTTGTCTCAAAAAGACAAAAAAAAAAAAAAAAATATGCTGAGCTATCTGGCCGGCTGAACTGTGTCATTTTGTTAACTTACTCTCTTCTGTTTTGGGGCTCTTAGGGCTCAGTAAAGAGACAAGCACTGTATGCCTGTAGTACCTGCACTCCAGAGGGGGAAGAACCAGCAGGAATTTGTCTGGCCTGCAGCTATGAATGTCATGGAAGCCATAAATTATTTGAGCTCTACACAAAAAGGTATTGAAATATTCTGTATATTTTCTAAACAGCTTCTTTCTCAACTACAGATTTTTTTTTTCATTCAAAGTAATTATACACTAGTGAGAGTTAATATAATCAGAAGGTTTTTCCATAAGACCTTTCACAATATAATTATGGTACAAACCGAAAGTACTCATTCCTTATTTTATTGGTATAGGGGATTGAGCTCAAGACCTTGATCTTACCAGGCAGGCGCTTAGGCTGCTCAGCTATTTCCCCAGCTGTGCTTATTTTGTCTGTGGAAGAGTGATGTCTTTATTTATTTACTTATTTTTAAACAGTCTTACTCTCTTCCCAAGGTTGGCCTTAAATTTCTGGGCTCTAGCAGTTTTTGCCTCAACCTCTAGTAGCCAACACTACAAGATAGCACCATTGGTGTGTATTTATTTTGCATATTAATTTCCAGAATTATAAAATATTTATAGTTACATGTTGAAGAAATTCCAAATCAGGTACATGAACAGCAATCAAAACTATTTTTTTAGATCTTCTAAGTGAGTCAGAAAGGAAGAGGATATGATTTGAGTTTAATGAGTACCTCATTAGAATAAAAAAAATAAATAAAATTGGTTCTTTTTTTTTTTTCAGAAATTTTCGTTGTGATTGTGGAAACAGCAAGTTTAAAAATTTGGAATGCAAATTATTTCCTGTAAGTAAACATCATAACTACAAATACAGTTAAAGGAGAAAAGGTCTATATTTATACCAGAGTAGGTAAACAACTGTTTTCCAAAATGTAAATGCTTTTGTTTATTCTTCGAAGATGGACATTTCATTTCTTTCATTTTCAGAAAATCTGTTCAGAACCTCTGATACAGATTGCAATTAATAAGAAATGTTTTATGGAGAAAACTTGAAATGATTCAGATTTATTTATATTGGTTATGCTTGTGTTTTGAGGCTTTTAAAAAGCAAAGGTTATAAGTTTTCTAACAACATTAGGGCTGGCCAGATAGTTCAGCGGACTAAAGGGCCTGCTTAGGCAGAGCACGGCAGCCAGAGTTTGATCCCTATGCTGACCCCCACCCCCCCATGCCGACACAGCAGTTGAGTCTGGGCATGGTGGTGCATGCCTGTAATCCCAGCGCTTGGGAGGCTGAAAACAGGAGGATCACTATGAATGTGATCTGTGTAGTGAGACCCTGTAAACACTGTACTAAACACAGTAAAAAAGAAAATAAAACAGCATAAATAAAACTTGGAAATGATGTGAACTAAAAGCAGGCTGGACTTACCACTGTATTTTGGCTGATGAAAACTACGATTTATGGTAACTTTTTGTGAAATACTGTTTAAAAGAGAAAGTAATTTTCACTCATAATTGATAGAACTGTCATATACCCACCCCAGGTTAATTTTAGATAATTTCTTTGCATCCTTTCTGCCTATGCATTACATGAGAATTTTACTTATTACGGCTATGCACAAGCAAGTGTTGTACCTTGAAATTTTAGGCCAATGTCAGTTCATATAAGTCGGTAACTAATATTTATGATTCACTTTGTCTTTTTTTTTTTTTTTTTGGTCTTTTTGAGACAGGGTCTCACTGTGCAGTTCAGGCTGGCCTTAAGCTCACTTTGTAGCTCAGGCTGGTCTTGAACTCACAACAATCCTCCTTCCTCAGCCTCCCGAGTGCTGGGATTACAGGCATGCGCCACCACACCCGGCTTACTTGTCTCTTTTTATTGAATTAATGTATTCAGTTTTCTTAAATTGCTACAAGGAAGATAAAAAAGATAATTACTTTCCCTATACCTTGCAAAAAATATCTCTCAAATAGTAGTGAATTTTTTTCTGCAGGTTTTAAAAGTTAGAGATTAGCTTCTAGGGAGATCATATTTAATACAGAAATTTATTGAATTATAAATTGTATGATGTATGAAATTTAAAATTAGACTATATTATATACTGAAATTTATCTTCCAGGACAAAGCAAAGGTAAACTCTGGTAATAAGTATAATGACAACTTTTTTGGATTGTACTGCATTTGTAAGCGACCTTATCCTGATCCTGAAGATGAGGTAAGAGCATTGGAGATTGAATCTGGGACTGTCCTCTCTAGCCTTGACTTAACAGCCTGTCATACCTGGGGGCTGGAGCTCTGTAGGAGGCACTTCAGAGTGCTCAGGGATTCCAGGCTTACCCCTTTTTACGAATCTGGTTGGGTCTATCAGTGGCATAGGTATCAGTTATCCTCTTACACCTTCAGAATGAACTACTACAGAGACTCCTTCAATGCCAGAACTTCTTCTTTCTGTCTTTCCTACCCCCTATAAGGACTGAACTTCAACTTCTTTCCTCTCTGAAAGGAAGGAATTGTGTAGAAACTAGTACAAAGTGTACTCAAAATTAAAGTGTTTTTCTTTTTTGCAGTATTGAGGATTGAACTCAGGACCCTGTGCTTGCCAGGCAAGCGCTTATTCTACTGAGCTATCTCCCTGGCCCATGAGTTTTACTTTACGCCTGTGTTTCTTAACCTCCTGATTGTATTCACTGTTAACACTTTTTTGGTTTATGTTTTTAGGCCTTTCTGTGTATACCTAAAAATATTTCAGTGTGTACTTTCTTTTAGTAAAAGTGAAAATTCTGTACACTTCTGCCGTGGGCTTTTCTCACTTATCAGTGTATCATAGGCATCCTTTCATGTTGAACAGTGCATATCGAACTTGTTCTAACTGCTGTAGCATAACCCATAATTTGACATGCATCTGACCCATAGCTAAGTTATCCTAGCTGTTGCGTGGTAGGGTAAATCACTTCATTGTTTCCTGTTATAAAGGAGACTGCAGTGATCATCCCTGTCCCCTTACATAGCTCAGCATACTCCTCTGAGTACGTAGAATGGGTGTCTAGAGGTGGGGCTGACTGGTCAGAGGGTATCTGTTTGAAATTGTGGTCATACCTGCCAAGAGTTAGCCGCCTAAATGTATGATAGTTTTTTCCTCCAACATTCTTGACAGTGCTAAGCATTACCAATCCTTTAGGATCCTGCCACTCTTTAACAAGTGAAGGCTAGTGTTTTCTTAAATATTTGTTTTCCTCCTCAGCAGTTATTAATGTTTTTGAGCTTATTGTGCATTTATCATGACTCTGAATTGTCTTTGTATCTCTAGCCCATGTTTTGATTGGGTTGGACTTTTACTTTACATGTGTACTGATTGGAAAGAGTGCTTTTTTGTATTTAGAAAAATGAACTGTCTGCCCCCTTTCTAGCTTTCTAATCGTATTGGAATTATAACTATTGAACTAAATTATATGGAGAACAAGAGTAAAAATATGTTCGAGTTAACAAAAATAAAGTTTAAAACTGGCTATGTTAAGGTATGGGGTAAAGTGTTCCTTATAACACTGTTCAAAAAAGACAAAAAAAAAAGATGACTACATTGATGGACAGAAGAAAAGAAAACAATTGCTTTGTATTGTGTGTGTCTGTTGGTAGATGCATGTGTTTCCTTTGTTAAACTATCAAAAGGACAAAATAACATATTAGGAAGTTAATTAGTTGAAGCCTGGGAAAAAAAGGAAAATTATTCCCAAGATAGTTTATGTCCTTGATATACAATTTTCCTGGTTAGACATTTTATCATTTAATTTGTTCAATGGAAGTAGCCCACAGTATCAGGAGGTTCTTGGTAACATTTACTTTTCAAATCTACTTGACAGGATGTTGTAATAAGAAGTCCCAGCTCTCACATTCTGTGCTGGTCAGTTCACATTCCTTTGATGGGTTTAGATGGGAAAGGCTTGCTAATCCAAAAAGTTTGTAAGAGATATTAAGTGACTGGTAGAAAAGAGCTTTGATAGCTGCTATTGTGTAAGTAGAGTTATCACAGAAGTGATAGAGAATTTTTTTTCCATTTTGCAGTTCTGAGGACTGAGCCTTGGACCTCACATATGCTCTGCAAGCCTTGTATTATTGAGCTTCATCCTCGGTCTCGAGAATTATTTAATATCTAATTCTACTTGTGCCAGATTTACTTCCAGGTCCCAGAATTAAGTGTCGTTATTAACAAAAAACGTTTTCTGTGTTAGGTTCCAGATGAGATGATCCAGTGTGTAGTCTGTGAAGACTGGTTCCATGGGCGAGTAAGGAAAGCTTTTCCCTTTTAAAACCTTTGTATCTACAAAAGATAGATGATATTTTCCTTTTGAATTGTTTAATTTCACAATTTAATTGTAATTACTCCTCATTAAAAAGAAAAAAACAACCTTAAAGTGGGTGTGGTGGCATATGCCTGTAATCCCAGCGCTTGGGAGGCTGTAAGCAGGAGGGTCATTACAATTCTGATCTGTGTAGTGAGACCCTGTAGACCCTGTGCTAAATACATTAAAAAAAAAAAAAAAAACTAGAGCGGGAAAGGGGATAAGAAAATTAAGATACGTTATGTATATGTACCAGCTCCACATGATGTAATTATTTTACACCTTAGTAAAAACTATAAAGTTATGATGAGGGTGCTGTGGTAGTATTTGTTTATAAAACAGTGAGTATTGTGGGCATTTTAAAAAATTCATTTTTTAATTGACTTAAGTAAAACTATGTAATATATAATTTATTTGAAATTCTCAAAAAAGCAAAACTCATTTATGATAGCAGATTGGCAGTTGAGGAGGTTGACTGCCCAAGGCAGGAGGGAGCTCTGGGAAAGATGGTGCTTGGTGGTAGTGTGGGCGTGTACATTTGCTAATGCTCCAGGATGATTCCGTTCACATCCTGTGAATTCGCCAGCTCACTGGTAGGTATAATGCAGTGTGTACAGACCTGCTGGTGGAGACACCTCTGGTGAAGAATCCAATGTGCAGTGTGCCTTTGCAGGGGAGTATGCATCTTGAAAGTAATGAGGCTCTACCTTCAGGTCCCTTCATCTAGGCAGGTGTGGGTACTGATTAACAGTGGGCATTTTAGACAGATTACTGATCACGAGAAAAAAACCAAAAAACTTGTTTTGTTTTAAATTTATAGCATCTTGGCGCCATTCCTCCTGAGAGTGGGGACTTCCAAGAGATGGTGTGCCAGGCTTGTATGAAGCGTTGTTCTTTCTTGTGGGCTTATGCTGCACAATTGGCAGGTAGGTGTTTTTGTGAAGTTGGTATGGCACAAACTTGTGCTTGTGGAATTTGTATTTTCAGTGCAGGATTTTTAGCAACTATTTTGGACTCAGATATACAAAATAAGTTTATGGATTGTTCAGAAGACCACTTGGGACAGATCTGATCTTAAATGGTGTGCTTCAGAGTATCTTTGAGACTAGAATTAAGAGAAAATAGAAGAGCCACATTTGGTTTAGTTTGGTCCTGGTAGTGGAGATAGGACCATCGGCCTCTTACTGAGTTACAGTCATAACTCTGTTTTTTTCATTTTGAGACCATGTCTCACAAAGTTGACCTGGTTGTTCTCAAACTTTTAATTGTTCTGCCTTGAGCTCAGGCTGGTTTTGAACTCTGCCTCTGAAGAGGGTATAACACCATACCCAGTGAAGGAGGCAGTTTTTGGTGGGAATTTGAAAGATAAAGAGAACTAAAATAAATTGTGGCAAAATGTAAAGAGATACCCCCCTTTAATCCCTGGTTCTGCAAAAAATAATAGTAAATAATAATAATAATAAAAAGATAACCTGTTGGTTGAGGAGATGGTCGTGTCTTACTCTATTTGGGATGTCATAAAGTGATTTTACTGAGTACCTTAACAATAATAGACATTTATTGCTCTCAGTTGTAGAAGGTGACAGGTCAGGAATGGGGTCAAAAGAGCTAGCATTTGCTAAGGACCCATTCCACATAAATGGAGTCCTTCTGTGTGTCCTTACTTGATGGAAAAGGCCTCAAGCTCCCTTTGGCTGAAGGGTGTTGATCTTATATACACAAGGCCCTTAGGACCCAGTCACCTTCTAAAGTCCCCACCTCTTAGTGTTGCCTTAGAGATTAGGCTTAACATGGATTTGTAGGGGGCATGTAAAATTGCACACAACTGTGCTCCAGCGCTGGCGGGCTGAGGCCAGAGGAATACAGACACTGAAAACAAAAACAGGTAAAGGCAAGGCAAGAAAAGGAATGGAATTAAGAAATTGACTCGAAACAACTAATCAACAAAATGGTCTTGAGGCAAGAGCTATCTTACTGGTAAAGCCAGATCTATTATTTTCCTTTTTTTATGTAGTTATCTTTTCAGTAGTAGGGGTCAAAGCCAGGGCATGATAGATAGGCAAGTGATGTACCACTGAGCCACATCCTCAATCGTTAATTTATTTTACAGGTAGCAGTTAGGCAAAATCTTTGCTGCTCTGGCCTCTTACCTTCCAGATCTTGTATCTTATATTTCACCATAAAAATCACAAATGGCAAAGCTACATCTAACATCTCATCCTATATTTTTTTTTTTTCATGGTACTGAACATTGTACTAGTACCTTCAAACTGAGCCAGATCCCCAGATTTCTAAATTTTTTTTTTTATTTGGAGACAGTCTAAGTTGCCTAGGTTGAGTCAAACTCAGGATCTTCCTATCAACTACCCAAAGTGCTGGGATTACAGGCATGCACCACTGTATTGAACTTGATCCTGTACTTTTGATTTCTTTTTTTTTTTTTTGGATTGAACTCAGACTCCTGCGCTTGCCAGGGAAGCGCTTATTCCACTGAGTTGTCTCCCTGGCTCCTTGATTTGTCATTTTCTTAAACTCCTTTTTATGCTCTTTCCAGTTACATCTCTTTTTATGGATACTATAACTGTGTATATTTCATATTAATTATCTTTGTTTCTTTTTCTTTCTTTCATGTATTTTTGAAACAGAGTCTTAAAGGGTCTCTTGCTGTGCAGTTCAGGTTGGTTTTGAACTCCAACAATCCTCCTGCCTCAGCTTCCCACTTTCTGGGATTACAGGTTTATAGGGGTGTGCCATGCCTGGTTTAATTAGGTTTCTTAATTGATCTTCCCCCTTCTTCATGTCCTTGCCTGTCAGCAGATGGCTTTTCATCTGCTGTTAAAATGCCATCATCCACCCTGAGTCCCTTATTATTTTTTTTCTCTCCCTTGACACCCATCCTTTTTTTTTTTTTTTTTTTTTGTATTTAGTACAGGGTCTCACTACACATATTGGACTTGTAGTAGTGATCCTCCTGTTTACAGCCTCCCAAGCAATGGGATTACAGATGTGTACCACCAGGCCTTGCCTCAGTTGCTGTCTTGGCATGCCCAGGGATCAAACCCTTGGCCTCTGTGTCTGCCTAAGCAGGCACTTTAATCTGCTGAGCTATTTGGCTGGCCCTGTACCCATCCTTTTTGATTTGGTTTTCCCGGGAGAAAAAGCTGGTGGTTTTTCAAAACTACTTATGGCATTGAATTGCTTCCTTCCGCCTATTGTTTCTTTCTTTTTTTATTTTATTTTAGTTTATTTTTTTGGCAGAACCAGGGATTGAACTCAGGCCCTTGTGCTTGCCAGGGAAGCACTTATTGCACAGAGCCATCTCCCCGGCCCCTATTGTTTCTTTAATATTCTATCTCTAACAATATCTTTTTCTACATATAAATTACATATTTTAAGTTACATATTTTAAAGTAATTCCTTAATTATTTAGATTAGGCATGTATAAAAATTGATTGGTAATTCCTTTTTCATTCTAGAGACAATGTTTTTTTTCAGATACTAAAATATTTGAAAATCAAAATAAGTGATTTCATTGTTTGATTGCTGTGTGTAGCTTCTACTATTGCTATTTCTTTTCACTGAATCTACAGTGAGCAAAATATCTGCTGAGGATGATGGATTAGTGCTGAATGTTGACGGAATAGATGATCAGGAAGTTGTCCAGCCTGAAAACAGAGATCAAGATAATACATTCCGAGAGGATGTTCCAGAACAGGGAGAGGATACTGACAAGGGAGAGAAAGCAGAGCAAAATAGCGAACCATGTACCAGCTCAAGTTCTGAGTCTGATCTCCAGGTAACATAAAATATAAACCATAAAATAAAACATTAATTCTGTATGTCCTACAGCTTTGGATTTCTGTTGTATTCTCTTTTTTAAAGATGTATTTTAGTATGGGATCTTACTACACAGAACAGACTCTAGTGAATCTCCTGTTTTTAGCCTCCCGAGAGCTGGGATTACAGGGGCATGCCACCATACCCAGTCTTGGTCCAAATGTCTCAGTATGTGGGGGGTAGTTAGAGGGGATCAAACCCAGTCCCTGCATCTGCTTAAGCAGGTGCTTTAGTCTGCTGAGCTATCTGGCCATGACTTCTGTTGTATTCTTTGTCAAATGAAATCCCTTTAGCTGTTCACATTGGGATTACATACCTATAATCCCAGCAATCTGAGGCTAAGCCAGGATAATCCTGTGTTGAAGCCTCCGTAGGTGAGTTAGTGATTTAGGGAGATCCTGTCTCAAAAAAAAGGAAGAAGAGTGGGGATGCAGCTCAGTGCAAAGATGCCTGGGGTCAGTGCCATTATCAAATCCCTTATAGAGTCTACAAGAAATGGGATAACTTCAAACACTTAACTTTTATTTCAGACAGTACTTAAGAATCAAAACTTCAACACAGAATCACAATCTGGCTGCAAACTTCAGGAGCTCAAAGCTAAGCATTTTGTGAAGAAAGACACTGCCACCTATTGGCCCTTGAACTGGCGTGGCAAGTTATGCACCTGCCAAGACTGCATGGTGAGTATCTAAGGTGGATATCTGTATATTTTGTGTACTGAAAAGTATGTTTATAGAATTGATGTAGGAATGTAGGGGACTTTTTTTCCTTTCAGTCTTTTGAGAAAGGGTCCCACTGTATAGCTCAGGCAGGTCTAAAACTCATAGCAGGATCTTCCTCCCTCAGCTTCCTGAATGCTGGGATTATAGGCATGTGCTGCCATGCCTGGCTCTTTCAATTAAGCAAATTTTTGTACCTGAATTCTTACAGAAAACACAAATTATGTAGTATTATATAGGAATTTATTAAAAATCGTTTGTTCTTTCTTTTTTGACAGAACCGGGGGTTGAACTCAGGCCCTTGTGCTTTCTAGGCAAGAGCTTATTCTACTGAGCCATCTCCCCGGCCCCTCTTTCTTTCTTTGACTAAATCTCACTGTTGAAATTCATGATCTTCCTGTCTCAGCCTCCCAGTTAACTTTGATTGCAGGCATGGGGTACTATATATGGCTAAAGAGTTCATAGACCATATGACACCCACTGATGAGAAATTGGGAGATTTCTTTAAAAGGTCAGGGGGAAACAATAGAAATCCTTCAAGCAACTCTATGCCAAGAAGCTCACCATTTTTCTAGTTGTTAATTTAAAAATAAATAAATTTTAGAAGTTCCAATGCAACTGACTTTCTGAAAATGATATGCAGTTCTAATGGGGAAACTGGTTCTATTTTTTTAAAGAAAATGTATGGCGATCTAGATGTCCTGTTCCTGACAGATGAGTATGACACGGTTCTGGCTTACGAGAACAAAGGCAAGACTGACCAGGCAACTGAGAGGAGGGACCCTTTAATGGATACCCTTAACAGCATGAATAGAGTCCAGCAAGTGGAGCTCATTTGTGGTTAGTACTGTGTGCATGAGAAAGTTCATAAGATTTATTTCATTGTGTCAAAAGCATGAAAGAAGGTAGTAAATGCTTATTCCCAATTTTAGGCAAAGAAAATTCAGATTTTGAGTTGTGTATTGGGCTCAACTGTTGCTTGCTTTGAATGTTGCTGAGTATACAGCTCCAAGTATCGTGGACTTGTGTTCATGCTAAAATAGTTACGTGTTTAAGAAACCAGTTTGTACTATTTTGCTTAAGGATAGATGTATAAATACAGAATTATAGCAAATTTTTTCCATCCATAGAGATAATTTTCATTGAGCATTATATGTCATCCTTTTGAGCAAAGCGTATCATCGTTTTGACAGTTCTGGAGCTTGCTTTAGTGGTTCACAGGAAACCACTGGGAGGAAAGCTATCCCTTGCCCCTCAAGTGTGGGTTTTTTCATTTCCCCACTCAGCATGGCCAGCTTATTTCAGAGCTTCTGTCGCAGCCATTTTCCCCACCACCGTTGTCTCCTTTTCATGGCATTAATTATTTTTCTCTTTATTTGCAATTTTTTATTTTTCCTTTTACCCTTATTGGACTGAAAGCTTTTTTGATGCTAGCGTGTGCATTTTTGTAGCTCTCAAAGTGCCTTGTGCATATTGTGAACTGTTGAGTGAATGAATTTTAAAACTTTTAAAAATGCATTTATTTATTTTATTATTTTTAATGCATTTAGTACAGGGCCTACAGGGTCTCACTACACAGATTGGACTGGTAGTGATGCTCCTGTTTTCAGCCTCCCAAGTTCTGGGATTACAGGCGTGTGCCACCCACGTTACCCATTCTCAATTGCAATCTCAGTGTGCCCCCAGGGGCAGGTCTGGCATAGCATGCCAGGGATTGAACTCCTGCCACTGTGCTCTGCCTAAAGCACATTAGTCTGATGAGCAATCAGGCCAGCCCTAAAAAACTTAATGTTTAATGAGTCCAAATTTATTTCAAAGAACTAGAATGCCAGAGAATTAGGAAACCCTTTCAAAAAATTTTTTGCTGATCTTAATAGGAGTGAAGATACCTCTGATTTTGGCTTGTTTCTTTGTGTGTTTTTTTTTTTGTTTGTTTGTTTTAAGAGAAAAATGTAGGAAGAAAGTTCAGAGTATTTGTAAGACATTGAGAATATTAGGCTGGGGATGTACCTCAGTGGCAGTGTCTACCTGATAAGCACAAGATCCTGAATTCAGTTCCTGAATGAAAAAAAAAAATGGGAGCATGTTTCTATGCAGGTTTCAATTAAAAATTTGAGGGGCCGGGGAGATGGCTCAGTGGAATAAGCGCTTCCCTGGCAAGAGCAAGGGCCTAAGTTTAATCCCCGGTTCCACAAAAAAAAAAAGAAAAATTTGATTTAAACTATTTAACATATTCAACTGCCAATGGCAAATAAATATTTTGTTTTTAAAAGCAAGTGACTTACCTAACTTTGAAGTACTATTGTGGTTTGATTTAGAATACAATGACTTGAAGAGTGAACTGAAAGACTACCTGAAGAGATTTGCTGATGAAGGCACGGTATGTTGTTAAAGAGTCCTAATCATAGCCTTTTACATTTTTTAATAAACTGCTTCTTTTCTTAGATGATTCAAGAAGTTCATTGGAGGAGCTGAGAGTGGAAACCCCTTGCCTAGCAGGAGTGAGGCCTTGGGTTCCATCCCTAGCACCCCAGGGGAAAAGGGAAAGGCTCGGATAAAAATGATGGTGTCTGTACAAGTTAAGGTGGACACTAAGTGCTCTTGGCAGGCTAGGAGATGTCAGTAGGGAGCATGAACCCCCAAGGGCCCGTCAGGAGTCCTTACCAACCCTGATGGTCAGAAGGCATGTGGGTGGCTCAGGCGGGTCTAGGAGAGCAGCTGCAGTGGAAGAAGAGGCTGCGAACCCCTCCTGCAGATCTGACTGCATCCTGACTGTGTCCCAGCCATGAAGCCAGGATCCTTGGGTCGGGGTGGCCAGCCAGGAAGATTTCAAACCAGATCTATCTTCTGGGATCCTAAGTTCTACTGGGGACTAAAAATTTTTCTTCTAAGAAAACCTACAATTTTAAGGTAGAGTCTAGAATATCAAGGATTGAACTCAGGACCTTATGCTTGCCAGGCAAACACTTATTCCACTGAGCTATCTCCCCAGCCCCAGACTTTTTTTTTCTAAAATACATTTCTGTCTTCCACAGGCAGTTACAGAATTAAAATTAACCTTTCTCCTCATAGCCTAAGACTGTCCTTATAAACAGTTAAAAGCTTTGCTCTGCTATAGGCAGAATGCAGACCTTTACCTTGATTCTGGGGATAATGTTAAGTCCTAGATGTTCTCAGATAACAGACTAACTGCCTTTTATTTATTTATTTATTTTAAATTAAATCATCTTTGTTTATTTATTGGGGGGGGCAGAATCAGGGATTGAACTCAGGCCCTTGTGCTTGCCAGGGAAGTACTTATTCTACTGAGCCATCTCCCTGGCCCCCCTTTTATTTAACCTTTGCATCTAACTATAAAAAATAACATTAAGAAACTATAAACTTTGAGACAAAGCAATGAAATGATATATTGTTGAACCTAAGTGTTTTCTTCATTAGCATTTCTATTCTGTACCTTGACTGAGACTATTCAGGGACTTCTATGCTCCACCTACTGCATGCAGCACCAGAGCTTTTAGGTCTCTAGCCTTGGGGCTTAGAGCACATATCCCCCCCTCAGGATTTAATCTTATAACCCAATAGGAACAGACCCTTCATGAGATAGCTTAGCTTAGTAGAATAAGTGCAAGGTCCAAGTTCAATCCCCAGTACAGCAAAAAAAAAAAAAAAAAAAAATTGAAAAGAAACTCCTAAACATGGTATTTATTGGCACTTTGTAACTAGATTCCTGAGCCTTCAGCCTCCTTGCCTCAGGCTGCATTCTTAGCTTTCTAGACCCAAATTCTCGGGTTTGAGTTCCTTATTAGCTGGCCAACAGTTTTCTTTGGGTACTTATGAAGCTGGTGTATCAGCTACTGCTGTGTAGCAGAGTGCTGACAGAGGCTGTTCATTTTGAGAAGTAAAAGCTGTTTTGTTTTGAGACAGGTTTCGCTCTGCAGCTCAGGTTGGCCTATCCTCCTGAGGTGTGTGCCACATGCCAGCCTGTTCATCTTTAGGAAGGAAGGTGAAGCAAGTCAGCCTCGTCCTGTGTTGGAGCCAGGCAGCAGTGCTCCCTGCCAGGGAAGGGAGGGCTAGCGTCACCTGCGTGCGGGATGGGTTGGACTCCCTGGCTTCTCCTTTTCCCTTCTGCTCACAGCATTCACATCCTCTTCTTTTTATTTACTTTCCCACCTCACCATCCTTCTTTCCTACCAGTACACATCTGTTACTGATGTAATTAAAAATAAATTAACAAAGCTGTCTCTTACAGTGCTTGCTAGAGAGCTTTCTAACCAATCAGCTGGTATAGACTCCCCCTTGGGGTGAGCATGTTGTTCCAGTTTGGCTTTTTAATTAATTAATTTTTTAAAATTTTATTTTATGTATTTTAGTACAGGGACTTACTACACAGATCCTCCTTTTTTCAGTCTCCCAAGGGCTGGGATTACAGGTACACACCTCCATGGCCAGTCACAGTTGCTATCTCAGTGTGCTCCGGCATAGCATGAGGGGGAATTGAACCCTGGTCCCTGCCCCTGTCTAAGCAGGTGCTTTAGTCCACTAAGCTATTTGGCCAGCCCTTGCCTTTTTCATATTTTCTCCATTTTTTCTTATTTTTAATATTTTAGTTTGCTTATATCATCACCACCTTTGTGTAATACTCTGAATTCTTTTTCCCATAAAGTAGAAGAAAAATTTATCATTTTTATTGCAGAGTGGATTTACTTTTTTTTTCCTCTGTATTTTAGGGAAGGGTCTACAGAGGGTGTTCAGGGTCTTACTGCTAGATTGGACCCGTAGTGATTCTTCTGTTTACAGCCTCGCAAGAGCTGGGATTACAGGCGCACACCACCACCACCAGTCTCAATTCCTATCTCAGTGTGCCCTGGGGGTGGGGCCAGCACAGCAGACCCAGGGATTAAACCCTTGGCCAATGTGCGTGCTTGCAGGCACTTTAATCCACTGAGCTATTTGGCCAGCCTACAGAGTGGATTTACTGAAGTGCTTCTATAGTTTTTTTTTCTCTGATTATTTTTTCTTTTTATATAGCAAAGCATCTTTAATTTCAACTCGAAGAAGTTAAAATGTATGGGTCTTATTTTTTCTTTAGAAAACATAAATACTGGGCCTCAGAGATAGCTCAGTGGACTAAGCACCTACTTAGGCAAGCTCAGGGACCAGGGTTCACACCTCATGGGGCGCTAACCCCACCCCTAGGCACACTGAGCCACCACAGAGACCAGGTGTGGTGGCGCAGGCCTATAATCCCAGTGCTAGGGAGGCTGAACAGGAGGATTGCTATGAGTCCAAGCTGCATGTTGAAACCCTGTACCAAATAAATTTAAAAAAACCAAAAATACTCTCGAATGTCACTGAAGAAGAACACACAGTGTCCAAGCAGGACTTTTCTGTGGGTGACATGTATGGAAGGACATTCCTCACACAGCGGTGGTACTGTGAGAGCACAGAGGTCCCAGGAGACCTTCCAGGGCCTCAGCCTGCGTGCCAACGCTGCCAGGCTTCCTTTGGATCATGGTGGGACTGTGTTCCAGGCAGTGTTTTACCAGCTCAAAGCCAGCTGTCTTCACATGGCCCTGTTAGGTAGGTGCTGCTTTTTATCTCATTTCATGTGGGGAGCTGAGGCAGGTGATAGAAGCTAAACTTTGAACGTGCGCCACAGTGTTGCTGTGTGCCTCGGCCCGCCAGCTCTCTGAGCCTGGATGCTCCTGTGTGAAAGTCAAGGCAGTGAGTTGATTACACATTGAAGCAGAGGATCTTAGTATATCATGGTTCGATTTAAGGTTTTTCTTATTTTGCCATGGTGCAAACGCGATACATATTTAGTAGAAACTACTTTGAATTATGAATTTGGATCTCTCCACAGGCTAGCAGTTCGTGGTTAGATCCTTTCTCTTGAAGTAGGCATTGGTCGCAACAGCCACAGTGCTGTGTTGCTGAGCTCTGTATTTGGTAGGTCATGTGTGGTAAATGCATTTTTAGGTCAGGATATTTTCTTTTTTTTAACATTTTGCAGTAAGACAGATTTATTAAAACTTCAGGCAGGTAATAGATTCTAAACTCATTTCAATGTCAATGGGTAGCATGATGTATATTCAGATGAAAGACAATTATATAAGTATAAAACTGCAGAAAAACTGTCCAAACTGAAATTTCTAAGTACTAGGTGAATCCCAAGAAGATCTACATGAGGCAAAAGTATTATTCTGCCCCCCTGAAAACTAAGCAAGAAATATACTTAAAATTTCTACCCTGCAGTTCATCTTCTAAAAAGCCTTGAGTTTCTGGTTAGAATACCAGTATTATAATGCAAAGTACAAAAAGTTATACAAGTTTTACAGGTTTGACAAACTTACTGGAAACTTCCTAACCACAGAAGTGTTGGTGCACAGCATCTCACCAAGTGGAAAGCAATACGTGAGTCGAGTCCTGGGTAGGAAAAGGCCCTGAGGAATGAAGGTGACAGCGGCTGGTCGTGAGAAGCGCGTTCTGCTCCCTGCTGAAGCAGGGTGCCGTGGGCCACAGCGATGTGGAGGCCACGGAGACCACTTCCCATAGTGGGTGCTGCTTCCAAATTCCATGGTACTCAGACTGCGTCTGTGTCCAGGAGGAAAACCCAGGCAGTGCTGGATGCAGGAATGGCAGCCACATCTGGGCCATGGGGGATGAAACCAACAGAACGCTCCTCCTGTCATTTCTTCAGCTACTGGAGGTTTCAGTCTATACTCAGCTGGTTTCAGGCAGAGGGGCACATGGCAGAGAGCATCAGTTCATGGCGGTGGAACAACAATGACAACAAAGAACAGTTGCTAGGATATTTTCAGCTTACAGTGGGCTCATCTGGATACAACCCTGTCCTATGTGCACAAGTCATCGCCAGTCCCGCATGCGCCTGAGGCATGCTGAGCTGGAGAATGAGTCCCGGCACGGTGGCACATGCCTGTAATCCCAGTGCTGGGGAGGCTGAAAACTGGAGGATTGTTACAAGTCCGAGCTGTGTAGTGAGACCCTGTACCAAATACATGAATGAAAAAAAGAAAAACATGAAGTTCATAAGTCAAGGAACATCTGTAATTTTTGCCAGTAATGTTTGACTTCTTTGCAAATGTTCCAGCTTTTTATCACTCTAATTGGTTTTCTTTCCAATCATTAACAGATTGTCAAGCGAGAGGACATTCAGCAGTTCTTTGAAGAATTTCAGTCAAAAAAGAGAAGAAGAGTGGATGGGATGCAGTATTACTGCAGCTAGAGTGAAGTATGGAGCTCCCTCCTTTAAAACAGTGAAAATGCCCCTTCTTGTTCCAGGAATAAAATGCGCGCATCTCACACTTGGTCCCCCTACCCTCCTCTGCGAGAGGCCCCGTCCTGCTCCAGCCTCCTTCCTTCACCTTCACTACAGTGGCAGAGTGGGTGTGCTGATCTCACAGCCAGCGTCTTCTTTAACTCCACTAAATCCAGCTCATTCCCTAGACTAGCTTTCCACCCCCAGGACTCCCAGCATTTTCTGCTTCTAAGTTTTAAGAAGTTTGATTTAGTTTTGAGAAAAAATTGGTTTCTTTTAAAAGGATTTGTTCCTTAACTTCTGAATGTTTGACTTCCACCGCAGCGCCGATGCCTTTTAGGCTCTCTGCAGGCGTCGCAGAAGGCTCACTTCCTGTCACCCTGAGCCTTTTCTGGTCCCCACCCCATGATTGTGGTGCCTTGAGTTTCAGCTTCCTCAGCCCGGCCTGCCCTTCTACTCCCTGCTGTCTGAGGTTTGACCATGGCTTCTAGGGCTCTAGGAACTTAGAGTAGCCTAGACTGCATTATGATCTGGAGGTCTGTTGCAAGCAGGGAGATTGATGAGGGGTTGAGGAAGCAAATCTTTGTTACAAATTTTACTAGTAAAATGAAACTTTCACTCAGAATTCTACTGGCACTCAAGTATTTTAGTACTGTAGTGCTCACAGGGCTTCCTGGGAAAAGTCTGCCAGTACACTTGCCCCTTTCTGCTGCCTACAAAATGACCGGGTATCACCCCTGTGAAATCTTGGTGGTTTACAAAGTCCTCTGGATTTCCTTATATTATCAGGGATATTCATAAGCATATATTTAAAATGGACCTATTTTGATACTGTTCTGTTATGAAAGTGTTTGTTAGAACCCCAGTAAGTTATTATCTTTCCCCTTGAATCTGTTGAAGACACAGTTCCTTACTTAGCTACTTGTAGTGAGCAGGGGCAGTGACTTCCCTGCTTGGAAGAGACAGACTCAAGGCCCTGGGCTGCACGAATGGCGAGTTTGTGTACATAAATGTAATGTCCATAGCCACTTCCCAATGACTGAGATCTTCCTTTGAAGATCCTCATGGAATGTTGTATAAAACCGTGTTGTTGAGGGGCAGTCCCTTCACTTGGTAGGAAATCTCTAAAGCCCTTCAGTCTGCCTGAAAAACACTCCTGGGCAAATACAGAGCCTTGATTCCTTCTGATGGAACCCAGACTTTCCTGTCGATAGATGACACTGAGGCCTGTTAGCAAAAGCATTATGGGCTTTGGGGCCACACGTGTCTATTCCCTGGTGTCCCGCAGCAGTGGTGTGCAGGGCTGCCTACTAAACTCTAGATGAGATCAGTGAGATCTCTGACAAGTCAAGGCCTCAGAGAAATGGCCCAACTCCTACTTGTTGGCTTTTGGGCACCTAATTATAGGTGCTCCTGAAGACCAATGTGTGGGGCTAGAAGGTCTGGTCCTGGAAGACGTTTGTGTGTCCCGAGCCGGCCTTGTGGAAAGGGCTCAGTTAAAAAGTTCAGGGTGTCTGCAGACAAGCCTTCCAGATGTCTGAAGGTGCACTGAGCCCCTCCTGCTGAGTTGCATCCCCTTCTGAGTTTGTATCTTCCCTGGCGTCTGACTTAACTCAGAAAGTTCCTCATTTCTTGGACAGTTCAGGACCAGGTCTTGGGCAGCAGCGCAGAGCAGCACAATTGTACAGCCTCCCCAGTGCTGAAGGGCTTGTTTCTCAAAGTACTGCTCCTTCTTTTACGTTAACCAGAAAACCTCTTTTTTTCTTAACCTGTTCACAACTAGTTTTCTTATTGACTACATATAGGACCGTCTCTTCTTGTAGAGACTGATTTTGGCCAACTTGTGGCAATTGATAATTAATGCATGTTTTATGCAAACTTAAAGTATGGTATTAGTTGCTTTTAAGAAATTCTGGCATTGTGCATTTTTGTAGAAATTGTTACTGGACTTACATACTTAATGGCAATCAAGGTTCTGTAAGATTTAAATAAAATCAGCTCAGAGCAGTTGTTTTTCTGATCGTTCTTAGCATTACATCTACACTGCCTCCCTCAGGTTACCGGAAAGTGATCCTTCCACCCTTGTCGCCATCTCCCACTTCCTCTCAGGGCATCTGTCCTGAAGCCTCACCGCAGTGCCCTTGATGGCCCTCCTGGGTGCCCTCCCTCTTCCCCTCCTGCGCACTGGCCCACAGCTCCTGCCTCTCCCAGCTCCCTTGCCTTGGCTACCTTAGGCTTCATGGTTCCTAGGCAGCTGACAAGCGGTTCCATTAGCCAAGCTGAAAAGGTCTCTAGCCAGCCTATCTCCTCTCCTTTCCCATCTGGCCACGTTGTGGGTCAGAGTGCTGCTGATTGAGAATCCATTCTTCCTGCCCCCAGTAACCTCTTATATTGTGCAGAGATGGCCTGACACACTGTGACTTCTAATACGCATAGAGCTGTTTCACTAGAATATACTGCACTCTTCCTATCCATGCCTTCCCCATTAAGTCAGACATGATGACCTCCATGATGAGGTCAGGAACTGCCCTCCCTGTGAAATCACCCTCCGCAGGGGCTGGTAGATTAATACCACGAGGATGTGCACTCACCAGCTTGCTGAGGCCCTGCCACAGCTGACTATTCATGTGCACAACCCCACTGAGTCCTCACAATGACTCAAGTGGTAATGTGCACACCCCCGTTTTTCAGATGTAGAAACAGGCTCATAGGGATCAAGGTTGCCAACCTAGTCAGTGTCCCTCTGCAGAAACTGGGCACTTACTCCACTAACCTGGCCTTGGGGAAGAGGGTACCTGGAGCAGCTGGGAAGATGCTGATAGCTTAAGTCTTGGGGTGTCGTCACCCTGGGGTGAGAGAGGCTCTGTCTCCTGGTTTGGTTCTGGTAACAAAATTGGACTGCCAACACCTAACCTGGGGGTGGGGCCTGGGATCAAGCCCTGAATAACGTGACTCCAGTGCAGCTTCCTCATGTGTGCTGCTGCCAACAGAAGGTCCCCAGGAATGGGGCAGATCTTTTCCACCAGGAGCATCACGGCATGGGAGGATGAGGGAGACCATGCCAGCACAGTGAGGTGGGGCTCATGACACGTGTCTGAGGGAAGGAAAAGGAAGGGGTAGCCCTCTCCACCCAGCCCTTCCTAGTGCAGGAGGAAACCCGAGGCTCCCCGCAGGCCACCGTAACCCCTGTGGCTGGATGGGCCTGCTCGCAGATCCCACTGGCTGGGAGTTCTGTGCTTATTTCCTCACTACCTAGTTGGAATGCTGCTCTTCTTACTGGATGTAGTAGGGATCTGGTTGTGGTGCTGAGTGTTCGCTAAAGGTTACTCATGATAACTCCTGCTTGGCAGGTGAGGAAATTGAGCTCCGGGGAGCAGGTAACTGAGCCAGATGAGATTCAGCCTGTCTCTTTAGTGTCATCAGTCTAGTGAAGAATTTTGCTTTGGTTGATTTTTTTGTGATACTGGAATCAGAATGCCTCTTGCTTATTTTTTAGGACAAGGTCTTTAGTGCCCTGGTTGGCCTTGAATTTGGGATCCTCCTGCCTCAGTCTCTTGAGTAGCTGTGATTATCAGGATATATCAGTGTGACCAGGTAGTGAGATTTTTTTTTTTTTTTTCAGCTGCTGCTGAATTGGTGAAATAATCAGGGTGAAGGTATTATGAAAACTAGAACATTGTATACCAAGCTGGGAGAGGAGGCACATGCTAAGCATTTAAAGATAACTCTGAGTACCCTACATAGAGGGTACTTATCTTGTTGTTGGGAACAGTTTTCATCATAATCATCACCTGAATGTTTGTGACTCAGCACCCAATGAGATCTTTAGGGTTCACCAAAAGAACTTGATTTAATATTAAAAATATGATTACATAGGACACATAAAAGATTTACTAGGTAGGCTGATGATGGCTGCCTGCAGAATGAGAGGTGGAAGAGTACAAGACAGCTATCTGCGTGCTGGAATCAGTCAAAAGTCAAAGGCCCATTTGGGCGTGGTGGCGCATGCCTGTAGTCCCAGCTCTTGGGAGGCTGAGGCAGGAGGATCATTGTGAGTTTGAGGCCAGCCTGGGGCTACTTAAATGAGTTCAAGGCCAGCCTGAACTACATAGCAAGACCCTGCCTCAAAGGAAAAAAACAAAAGAGGAAAGAAACAAAACAAAGGCTTCAAAGGTTTCAAACAAAGGAAGTCAAAGGCCTTGGAGGTCACTGCAGGATTTAGTGTGAGTCCATGCAGGGTCTGTGCTGGAAGCCTGAAGGAACTGTATACACAATTTCCAAAGGCAATGTCACAGAATGGGGCTCTTCCGAAGAAAAAGGCAGACTTCCCTCTTTTCTCACTTTTTTCTCTATGATGGTGCAGCAGGGTGAGGTGGGCTACAAGGCCACACACCCATAGGCTGGTGCCCCACATCTGGGGTGGGCCTTCTCTCCTTGGTTTGCAGCCTACAATCTGTGGTGAGCATCCACAAGATGCTGAGGTTTACTCATCTGCTAGGTGGTTCTTAGCCAGTCAAGTTGTCATCACAATGAAGGATCACGCCTTGGGAGTGACCACAGTGCAGCAGTGCAGGTTCCACAGCCACAACTGAGTTCCTGGCAGTGAAGAAGGAGCTGAAAGAAAATGAGTGCTCATGAGGAATGCTGGTGTTCCTCTTATGAGGACCTCAGCCAGAAAGAATACCGGCTGGCATTGTAAGGGTCTTCATGATACAATAGTGTAGTAAACTGGGGGCCCATCACACAACATCAGATGCCTGGCAGGTATCCCCAGTTATTACTGGACAGGGTCCAACAAATTCCAAAAGAGAGAAGGGGACCTCAATTTACCCTAACCACAGGGGAAGGTGTAGGTTCACCGACTCCATTACAGAAAAATAAATCTTCACGATGTATCAGTGGGAGGCATACTGGTTTTGTGGCAAGGTCTCACTATGTCATTCAGGTGGGCCGCAAACTTGTGGAGATCCTCCTGCCTCAGTCTCCTGAGTACTGGGATTACAGATGAGCACCACCATGCCCAGATAAAGAGGCTTATGGCGAAGTTAAGATACATACTCAGTATGCAGTGCAGGTCCTCAGAGCACAGCAGTCTGGGAAGCTATCCTGCCTTAATGTCCAAGGAGAACACTAAAGCAAATTGTCCCAGTCCACAGGGGTGCAAAAGGGAGCAAAGGGAAGCAAGGAGGGGCAGAGAGCTGCTGCCCAAGCCCATCCCACCTCCAGCCAACAAGGGGAAAATGAGTCAGGCCCTCCTGTCTCTGGAGCCCTGCACGAGAGTCCCTGGAGATCAGACATGGCAGATGCAGACTCAGCCAACTGTGACGCTGAGAAGGGCACTGCCGCTGGTGCCCCAAGGAATGGTGAGAGGAAGCATTGGGTCTTTCAGGGGTCACCACACTGGGACTAACCAAGGTCCCAAGAGAGACCCTATAGGTCTGGGTGGGTCTGTCAGAACATGGAGAAATTGGAAAAACAATTGCTTTTATTTAGTTCAGTCCAGAAGGTGGGAGACAATTTTGGTGCATCTGATAGAAGGTTCTAGAAAGGTGGAAAGTCTGTGTCTCTATAGGGCAGATGGCTGAGGATTTGTAGGAGGAATAGGAAGGCTGCCAGGTTCTGGAGCTGAAATCAAGAATTGAGTGAGGCCCACGAAAACTCCCAAACACATGATCAGTGTCACGTAAAATTCAAGCAAGGGCAGCTGGCATAAGGCCAGCAGGTGAAAGGTGAGTTATACAACTCACTTCCATTGTGGCTGCCACAGAGAAATCCCTAGGCATGGACCGACAAAGCCATGGTAGAGAAGTGAGAGCCAGGGCCTTGGGGCTCTGAAGGGCCTCAGGAGTAATCAGGAACTGGCAACTTGGACAGGGTAACCAAGAAAGGGACCAGAGCACTGCCTGAGAAACAGCCAAGGATCTCAACTCACTTGCCTTTGTGCTTATAGCAAGGATGATGGGGTCTGTAACAAATACAGGTATGTGCACTGTAAACTGTGGCGGAGGGGTCTGGCAGGAGGTCCTAGAAGATTCAGTGTGAGTTGTCTCATAGTGACAGCACCACCCAGCTTCTGTCCTCACCACCTCTAAGTTGCTAAGTCATCTATGGAGACCTCAGACTTCTGCTCGCCACACTTGGCTTCTCTACCAAGCCACTCTGACCAAGCCCTCCCTTTCCCATGTGGACAGCCCAAAGCATCTTGGGGGCCTGGCCCTGCCAAATCTCTGATCACTGTGGGGGACTGGAGGAGTTGGTCCTTAATGTTTTTCCTTTAACTTGAAGTGATATGTAATTTAAAAATTGAACAACAGGCTGAGGTGTAGCTCAGCAGTATAGCATGTGCTTGGCATGCTCAAAGCCCTGGGTTCCATCAACAGCAACAAAAAATCCTTAAAAAACAAAAACAAAGTACAAAAGGGCACAGAAATCTCAGTCCCATAAATTTGTAGATTCTTGCAAAAATGTTTATCATACATGTTTATTACCCTTTTTCTCATCTCCACAAATACAGGTATGTGCACAGTTTTGTGTACTTTACCTTGTACTCTTCATTCTGAAGATCATATTCCTTCCTGGTGAACAGTCCAGACTTGGCACCAAGCACCACTTTGCTGATTTTCCTGTCTGTGAGGCTGCCCAGTACTGGCAGTGCTCCCCCAGACCCATTGCTTCAGTTCATCCAGCCCTCTCCTCCAAGGCTCCATGGGACTTATGCATACACAGGCCCCGCCCAAGGTCCCTGGGCACATTCGCTTGCCATTTGAAGGCTGGCTGCTTGGTAGGCATTTTCAAACTAACATGATCAACATTAATCACTTGCCTCTAGCTGGACTGCACCACGCAGTCACCAGATCATGGGGTGCTGTGCCCTACTCTAGTCCATGTCTGCCCTTTGTTGACTATTTGCAGCTTCATCTGGATTGCCTCCAACAACCATACAGAATCCACTCCTGCTTCTCTTCAATCTGTTTCTTGCTCATTAGTCAAGATTTAGAACATACAAATCTAATTATGCCCCTGCTGAAAGCTGCATAGTAGCTGCTATGCTACCATGAGGGCCAGTCTGAAAGTCCCTAAGCCTGCCCTGCTAGGGCTGCTGAGCTGGGCCTGCAGCCATCGCACCCCACTGAGCCTTCCAGTGCTCAGCCCTGCTGCCTTGGCTCTGCCTTGCTAGGACCCTCCTCCCTGCCTCGCCCTGCTGTCCTGACTCTTCCTTCTTCCTCACCAAGTGCTGAGGGCTGCGGCCATCCTATTCAGCCTCTGTCCCAAGTGATGGCTGTAACCAGACAGTACAGTCTGCTGAGCAAATGAAAGACATGCTCCTACCACCACTGCTGCATGCCAAGTTGTTCCAGCCCCTGCCACCAGACTTGATGCTACATGGGACATCACAGAACTCAGGTTCTGCAGCCACACTGCCCTGGGTGAGTCCCTGTTCTGCCAATCTAATAGCTGTGTGACTTGGGACAAGTCACCCTGGATCTCTGCAGTTTGGTTTTTCTTTTGTAAAATGGCACAAGTGACATTTTAATGCACACAGGATTAAAGGCAATAGCATATAATTCACTGAGAGATTAAACGAAAACACATTAGTTGCTCAGCAATATATATGAGCAGCATTTTCCTTTACTCCCTGTGGGCCGTTCAAGCTAGTTCTTCCTTCAGTTTGCTCTGGACTGTGCTTTTTAGGAAAAAAAACATTTCTGGCCAGCTGAAAATGTGTCCTGTCTGCTTGGTCTGCTGCTGTTTAGATTCTGGGGCTTGTGGACTTGGGAGTTCCCCATTGTACTGCGAGGGAAGGTCCAGCACGAGGCAAGGGAGCCAGCCCTAACCATGCTCCAAGCAATCTACGTGGACAGAAATGTCAGTCTATTCCTTGATTCTTAGCTCCCCCCTCTTCTCCTCTGGCACTAAGGATCAAACCTGGGGAGATTGCAAGAGCCAGGCAAGTGCAACAGCCCTGAGCTACAGCCCAGGCTTCTTTTTAAAATTTTAAGACTAGATTTTATCTTGATTCTCCATACTTATCCCTAAAATGGGCACAAAATACAAAGACTTGTCCAGCAAAGCATGAAGGGGAAATGGCCAGGTAGAACTTCTTATAAAAATGATAATTTTTTAATTTTTTATTTTCTGTATTTTAGGGAAGGGTCTACAGGATGTTCAGGATCTCATCACTAGGTTGGACTCGTAGTGATCCACCTTTTTACAGCCTCCCAAGAGCTGGGATTACAGGCATGTGCAACACACCCAGTCTCAATTGCCATCTCAGTATGGTAGGCCTGGGGATCAAACCCCTGGCTCCTATGCCTGCTTATAGGTGCTTTAATCCACTGAGCTATTTGGCTGCCTTCAAATTTGTATAATAAAATCTATCAAACATGTCCCAGTGAAATATGAAGAACTTGATGATTTGGCATAATGTATTATTTCTAAGAAAACCATAAATATCTCTGAAAACCTGAAAATTTTATTTTATTTTATTTATTTATTTTTTTGGTGGAACCAGGGATTGAACTCAAGCCCTTGTGCTTGGCAGGGAAGTGCTTATTCCACTAAGCCGTCTCCTTGGCCCCTGCAAACCTGAAAGTTTTAGAAACAGAGGAAATCAAAAGCCTGAAAAGCCTCCTGTTTCTACTCTTGAAGGGTACAACCATGTCCATAAGTGAAGACTGTACAGTGCATTACAAAACAGACTATAGCCAACTCAGCAGGTTCTATACAAGCCATTTATTTGAAATGCCAACTATATGTAGGATAAAGTCAGTGTTACATGCTATCAGCAACAGTAGAAAAATAGAACCAGTGAAAACCTCTGTACAACTGTAATGGTACTCAAAAGAGAAATGTATCATTTTACAATGCTTCACGCAGACGAATTCAAGTTTGGAGGTACCTAAATAAAAATACTATATATTTCTTTAAAAAACACTATGTACAATTGAAGCGTAAACAAGTTTTACAAAGTACTGGTTATGCAGGTTGTAGAAAACACTTGCATAGGACATGAAATCAGTTTAAGAAAAATTTCTGAGCCTTTAGCATTGAAGGCACTTGACTTTATACCAGTAACAGCACAACCACAAGAAGCGCAGTGGTGTAGGAGGTCCCACACCTCTCAAGTACAGATGTGGCATCTACACAGCAAGTGGAGTTCAGGAACTTTTAAGCTTTTAGCCATCCCACCTAAGTAAGAGGAGGGTTCACACAGCCTGCCCAGGCAGCCGAGGTACAGTCATGTGCAGGTACCCAAGGAAGCCTCCAGAGTTTATCTGATCTCAGACGGAACCCACACAAACAAACACCAGAGGTTATTTTCGAGACACACACTTCCACATTACTATTCTACAAAAATAGCCACAGAATTATAACATTCAGAATATGAATAATTGATACACAGCATCAGGATTTTCTAAAGCAAAAAAGAATAGAAAGACTTGTCCAGAATTAACTACATGACAGGTATTGCAACTGATAGGACAAAAACATTTCATAAAACATTGTTCATACAAGTTACATAAGGTAAATACCTTCCAGCGGTGCACACGGTAACCTTTTCAGCAAGATTATCTGTAATGAGGTTCAAAAGTAAACCATGTAGTAGACAAAGCGAACCACTGCAGACTCAGGAATAGCACCCACCACTGCACCTTTAATGGTGACGACAGAGAGCTGGAGGTCAACCGAACACTGGAAGTCAAAGAAGCATTTCCCTTTGAATTCAGTCTGAAGATAAAAAAAAATCCCTTATAACTGCAAAACTATCTTTCATGAGACACATTTCTCTCTAAAAGGCAAATTCAACACGATGAAAATATATGAGAAACCACGTCTCATATTAGAATTAGGTGGTACAGACGGGTCAACCAGTTACCCTTCCTCCTCCTGACCAAGTGGTCTTAGCTGTTGCTATAGTGATAACCAGTCCTATTAAAAACATCCAGAAACACTAGGCAGGGTTTTATCAGCAGTCCTCTTGACTGTTTTCCCAGCCTTTCCACAATTGTATGATGTGTTGCAGGAATCAATGATTTTATGACTGGACAGAGGACTTCTAAATGAAAAGGGAATCTAGAGCCTGTGGGCTGCTCCTGGGATCAAAGCTAGAGATAATCTACAGAACAAGACTATTACTTTGAAAGGCATAGCAGATCCCTTTGAGCATATAAAAAATGGTTTAATGTTTACTGCCATCAGGCTGGGTGTTATTGCACCAACGGCAGACCTTAACATGTCTGGACCAGAGAGAAGCCTTATCACAGCTGGCAGGAAGAGGACTGGATGTGAAAATACTCGAAAAAACATTACAGGTCATCTTGAACTAGTGGATCAACCCACTGTACCACCTACCTGTGGTGCCTTCATCTCTCAGTTAATGGCAACCTCTGCTGGATGACTTCCTATGTTACTATATAAGCATTTATTGAGAAAGGTCTCCCTCTTGTGAGCTTCCTACCTAGTGTCAGACATGAAATAAAGAAATCCTTAGAGATCGAAGCTGACTTGGTAGAGCAACATGGCCCAAGCATGTTCTTATACGTTAAGGCCTTATGGCTAGAATGGTTACTCGCACCAATGAATTTTCTAAGTCTCTGCAAAGTAGGAAATAATGGGTAAGAGAAAAGTGGCCCCAATGTTTAGGGATTACAAATCAACAAAAGAACAGTTGTTAAAGGTTCCTGAATATGAATACTGATGCTTCCTTGGCAAAGCAGTCCAACAAGAGGAGGATATTCCATGCAAGGGATGTTGAAATGCTGAGAATAACATTACAGGTCACTGAATAGATTTAAGCCTGGCATCCTCAGATCGCACAGCCACACAGCAAAATGACCTGACTAATCAGTTTATCTCAGTCTTGGGGCACTAGAAATGAGCCATGAAATTAAATAGTGAAAAAGAAAAGTTCTACCTTGCTGGGTCACTACTGGGGAGTGCTGATGTTTCAGCTCTAGAGAACGCAGCCTGCGACCAGCCTGGAGCCCAGACCACGGGTGCTGCATCCTTTCTCCTTCCCCTTCAGCAACATCAATTTTATTCAAATGTATAAGACTGCCTGCTGCTAGAACCTGAACTGCCAATGAAAGAAAAACCCAATAATGGATGAAAAGTAAAAAACAAAGCAACAATGAAAAATTTTAAAAAATAAAAAACTCCTCCAAATGAAAAACCAGAGTTTTTGTGGACGTTAAAGCAAGAATTAATTTCATAGCAAGTCCTGGAAAAAGATAAACAAAAGCCATGCATAGTGCAGCACACTGCTAATCCCAGCATGTGGCAGGCTGATGCAGCAGGATCACTTGAGTTTGAGCCAGCCTGGGCTGGGTAGTGGGATCTTGTCTCAAAACAAAACAAAACAAAAAAATCTAAAGACCTCTGCAAAAACCTTTAGAAGTTAGCCAAGTTATTAAAATGTCAGGCTATCTCAGGTCCAAGAGCATGCCTAGAAAGATGGCTAAAGGGAGCATCTGGGAAACGTGTGCAAATGACTTTGGGATTTCATGCTGTTACTGTGCCTCTTAGGAGCCACAGTTGACTTTAAAGTTAAATTACTCTTCAAAAATCACAAAACTAAGACAATTATATAAGAAAAGGACCAACAGCATCTTTAAGAAATCTGACTTTCCTCCTTTGCACTAGCACCCAACTGGTGGTTCTCTAACCTCAATCTATAGCGGGCATTGGAAGTGGTGATTGTCCAAACGGCCTGATTGTCCATGGCCTCAAAAGGAGATCTGCTATTTTTGTAATTTGGTTCTCATTATATTTCTATACCAAGTGAAATGTTAGTTCCTGTTCCTAAGATTTATATTACACATATTTTTTTTTTTCTGAGAGCAACCCTACTCAGACTTCACATTTATCTTAGTACAGCACTGAAAAAAGATTTAATAGATGGGTTCAAAAGCTAGAGGCACATAGCTATTCAACCTACCCTATTAACCATACTTCACAAGATACATTACAAGTCTGTCAATACCTAACCTAACATATATAAAAACCATATCTGTTTATCTTTTGTAAATCACACTGACCCACAATCCCACAGATTAAAGCAAGATTTTCCTCTATACACATAAGTTTCACCTGGTAAACTAAGTTATGAAGAGCTTCATAAATTAAACAATACTATGAACAATGACCACTACTTTTTACAATTACATTTTGGGGATAAAAATATTTAATGACTTTCCAAAAAATTAATGGTTGGGATCAAAAACACTGGTCTAATGGGGTGGGGAAACAAAAAATAAACAGGTCAGAGATAAGAAAGCTTTTTTTCCATACCCAAATGAAGTCTACTTATTCTTATCTTGAATATCAACCCAGAACAGTTTGATTCAGAACAGAAATCTAAAACAATTGGTGTCCACACATGTGTATAACCACACAGTAAGGAATATCACGGAATTAACTTTTTTCTGAAGAGATTGGACTTCAAAACATACCATCATGTATTAAAAGAGTTAAAAGTCAAAAATGAGGCCAGTCTTGTGTTTTTCTGTCCTTAAAAAAGGAGCTGTAAAGGTGATGTGAGCTGATCTCACAGCAAATGAATGTGACCAAGAGTCAGTGCACAGCATCACCAAGGTCAATGAATACACTAGTAGCAGCTAACTAATCAGGCAGCAGAACAAAGGAGCAGTCTGTGTACAGACAGACATGTTTCCCATCTTTGAGATTATCTACTATTAGGATTTTTTAATATGTCAGATTATTCCTGAGTGTATATCCACAGGGTAAAGTAGGAAAAGACCATAAAAGAAACTACAGTTTCAGGAGAAATCAGAGTTGTTGACACCCAACAGAAACCTATTTACTTCAAAGTGCATGTAATTCATTTATATGGTAGCTTGTAAAGGCTCCCTAGCCCTGCATAGTTTTAGAGCGTGAGTGACTCATAGTGATATATGTGTGTGTATATATATATCTATATATCTATATATAATCTATATAGATATATAGATAGATATATATATCTATATCTGTGGAATATATATATCTTGAAAAGAGGTTTCCAAATATCCCATGAGGGAATATTTAGGAAGTCTCTTTTCTTCTAAGTGCTACAGCTGTGTTTGTAAAAATACAAAGTGATGCTCAAATAATTTTGAAGTGACTTAAAAACTCAAATACGTATTTACATAGATTAAGAAAAAAACAGTCCTTAGCTCACATATTGCCCTTCCAAGGGAGAGGATTGGAAAGACTCCATGTGCTCAGTGGTTCAGTAAATGCCAAACCAGCATCCCTAGTGAAGTTCAAGTAGGACATGTAGTGTTTAACAGAAAACAAATTTTTTTCTTTTTCTTTCTTTTTTTTTTTTTTTGTGAAAAGCATTATGTATTATACAATTTTTAATAGGACAACAAAATTCAGACATCCTTTGAAAAACATTTAAAAGGAAACATATGCTTACAAATACCAAATAACATCCGTAAGACTGAAGCCCTTTTGTTTTGTTTTTCCCTTAGAAAGCAAGACAACGAAAGGCAGCAGGCAGTCATTTCACCCAGGGAAGCCAAGAGTCACAGTTAGAGCCAGAAATCGTGTCAGATTTCTGCTGCTTTCCCATTCCAAGGGACACAGCCTCCTCAGAACCTCATCAAGTGAGCAAATCAGCAACACTAATCCATACAGCCAGCATCTGTAGGGGTCCTGACAGTGCGCACGCTGTGCACAAACTGACAGCCTTAGCTTGGGCACCAAAGGCTTTTTCCTCTTCCTGTTCTTACTGACCTGAAAATTTCAGGACCCTGGAATGGTCTCTCGCTGGGGGAATGAAGACCAGCTACCAGCTCCCAAGACTTACTGAAGAATGACATTAGACTTACAGAGACTGAGCAGGAAGTTTATGAACTAAAAAAAATTAATGAAAAGAGAGGAGCATTTTGATGTGCTATTCTTTGGAATTTCTATAATTAAAAAATAAACACAGAACTATTTCATAAGAAAATACATCTTAGTGTGCAATCCAATGCACATGGAAATTGGTAGATGAAAGATAAAATGCAAAAAAGTATGAAAATACAGTCTTTTAAATGTGGCAATAAAGTTTAACATACTGATATAAAATTAATACCGATAAAATAAATGTACAAGTGCAAAAATTTTCCATCATTTATAAAGAGGGGAAAAAAAAAGTGCCAGCTTGCCTACTCTTTAAAATGGTTCCCTACACAGTTGTTTAAACATTAAACAGACAGATGCAGCATTCAAAATAACCCTCTTAGCATGCCATATGTAGTAAACATATATATACACACAAAACCAGAGTAAAATAATGTGAAACTGAGCTGGCATCGATAAACTGGTCAGTAAGTTGTTGGGTTGCATCATATTTCACATCTCAGGCACAGACGACTTAGACAGGCTCTCAGAGGGCAGACTTTTTGTAGAGGAAGTCTGGCTTGCTCGGAGACCTCCTCCCTCTGCTCATGGAATCTTCCCTCTCCAGATCTGTGCTTCGCTGAGCTCCATGGCCCAGGGACTCGCTGTCAGCCAGTCTTCTACTGCATCGCTCTTCTGGAGTTTCAGAGCCACATGCAGAATGTGAGGAGGGTCTAGTAGGAGTCAGCCCAAAAGTCAAGTCAGTTTCTACTCCAGTTCGCCCCCTGACATGGGAATGACTATTACCAGCATTTTCTGGGGCTGTCAAAGGGAAATCAGACTGTGGGGGAGGTTGCTCAACGACATCCAGGCGAATCAGCTCACTCTTTTGTCTATGTGGATGCCCATCAGAGGAAAGTGGGTATTCTCTCCTTGCTTCTTCCTGCTTTTTAGGAGAGGTCTGATTAGGTAGGCAGGCTGACTTTAAGCCATTTGGTGATGCCTTATTATGGTTGTACAAATCAGGACCAAAATATCCACCTTGGGAAGGGGAGGGGGCACGTCTGCCAGGAGCAGGAGCAGAAGGGCTGCAAGCAGCATTCGAGAAGTCATAGAAATCCGGGTATTCCTGCTGATTTTCTCTAGCATCTGTTTTTTGCTCTAGTGTATGTTTTTTCCGAGAAGTATGTGTATGCTTCTGTGGAATACACGAGAGATGTTGGGGAGGCCCTGTTCCTGCTTCAGAAACTGGCTGGCTTATTTCTGTGTCTATCGCAAGTTCTGGAAGCCTCCTGTCTTTGAGTGTCAGTGTGGATACCCCCATGGCGATATCTGGCATCAGATCATTCAGCACAGGCTGTGTATACTGAGAAACAAAGAGAGGGGGTTTAAAAAGAAAGGGAAAAAAAGGTCCACCAACTCCTCTGCTCACTGATTTTACTTCTTGACTCCAAAATTAATATATGCCACTTTAAGAATTTTTAAAATACAGAAAAAACTCCCAACTTGACCTAAAACAAATTAGCATTATAAAATATTTCCTATCTTTTTCAATTTTCACAAACTTTAGTCCACATTTAATCCCGTCACTGAATTTTCTTTGTGATCACTATTTGAAATTAACTATTTTACTATTAGAAATTTAGGGTACCTTTTTTTTTTTTTTTTTTTGGTGGAACTGTGGATTGAACTCAGGCCCTTGCACTTGCCAGGCAGCAAGCGCTTATTCCACTGAGCCATCTCCCCAGCCCCTGGTATTTCCTTTTTTGAAGACAAGATCTTACCATATAGTCCACAGTTGGCCTTGAACTTGCTATATAGCCCAGGCTACTCCTAAACTCTGGATCCTCCTGCTTCAGCCTCCCAAATGCTGACATTATAAGTTTGTGCCACCACGCCCAACTTTCAGTTTTTTATTATAGTCAAGACTACAACGAACATAGTAATAAATTACCTTTAAGAAAGTTGTTTTAGGGGTCAGGAGGAGGACAGCAGCTTGTGAGATAAGAATACAAGAAATGATCTAATTTGACTTAAAGTGTACACTAACCCAATGCTTCCAATAAGCCCTCTTATACTGAAGCTTCGCTGAACACATGCATTTTTTGTTCTCTCTACTCAATGCTGCTGGCAGCATAACAGAGTAAGAAGACTTACAAATCACTGTTTTTCTCAAATATATTACATAAAGCAGTTCAACCTCTATTTCTGCACAAAAGCAGGTGAAGAATCCTTTCAATTACTACCTCTGCCCTAACTCCAAGGCAAGCAAGGCGCTGACGGTGAGCTGGCCAGAGGCACAGACATGCTCAAGAACCACCTTTCTGCTGGTTTTCTGAGCACCGATTCTTTGCCACATTGGTCCTGATAGTGCACCTGATCCTTCCTCTTTGTCTCACCAAAGCATTTTGTCCCAGCAGTCAGGGGTTGAGTCCAGACATGAGCTCCGTCACAGTAGGGTGCTGACCTGTCCATTGCCTGCTCAGTCACTATGCCTATTCTAGCACCACCACATCCCCACTGGCAGCTAAGGTGAGGGTGCCACACTCTGCTCCTATCTGTAGCGTTAGTCTCTTGGTGCCTGCCCGTTCCCAAAAACTTTCTTTCCTTCTTCATACTACTCTTTTGTCCCCTGAGCCTGTCAGTAACACACCTGAAACTTGGTGTGTACGCTTGGTCCACCACCTGACTTCAGCTATTAACTCTTGACTTTATTTTTTAAATTCTCTCACCATTTTCTCCTGGTTACTACTGAGAGACCAACAGATGCCGACACTGGTGAGCCCCAGTGGGGCTCAGGACAGGAGTCAAGGGAGTAGCTCCTAATACCCCACAGACCTTCATTTGCAACAAACAGCTGGGGAGCTGACTTACCACTTGTTTCTCAGATGCTACTGTTGCTGAGGCGGCAGCAGCTGCAGCAGCGGCGGCAGCCACCGTCTGTCTCCCAAGTCCCGTGGTGTTGGTACAATCTGGTGGTGCAGCTTTAACACCTGGCAAATAGACTGGGGGAGGGCCAGTTTTGGGTGCTGTTCTGGAGTGAAACAGTGAATGATTACAGGGGTAAGAAAATGAACGTGAAGGGTGCTGACTGGGAGGTCTTTGTTTCCAGCCTGCTTTGAGTTGGTTATGGATTGGGGTGGCTGGAGGGTGGTACGGAGGTGGGGGTGGGGGCAAGGGTGGATGGAAGGCCACGAAAGAGTCCAGCTCTGTAAACATGTTTTCCGCAGTAGGAGTGCTGTTAATGCGACATCTTCCAGACTGTCTCACTGTCAGGAGTGGACTTTCATCCCCAAACCGTTCATCAGGAAAAAACTTGTGAGGGTTCTGAAAAATTAAAAAACAAATGACATTAATAAAAGGTTTTATAGATAGAAATTTACAGGCCAAGACAGTTAAGTCAGTTATTTAAGAAAACCACATTCAACAAGAGTGTAAGGTACGAGAGCTTTCTAGGCCAGAATCCCAGGGAGAAAAATTACCTTAATAGTACAAAGGACAGAGTGAAAGCTAGAAAGCTTAAGACACAGCTGTCTAGGAGGAACCCACCCAAATATTCTGGCAAGCATTTCAGTCATCTCTTGCAAGTACTTTAAGGATGGAAACCTGGGTGTGGGGGGGATGGACAAATAAAACTCAAGAACCTTAAAGTAGCCTGTTGCCTTGTCTAAGTCCACCATGCTATAATTACCCTTTGGTAGGATCATGACTGACACAGTTTGAAGTCAGTGGCAAGATGCTGTTTGTACCACTTGACCAGATGAAGTTAAATTGTATTGAAGGTTCTGATTCAGTGGTCCCTTATTCTATAATCCTATCTAACTACAAACCCAATGGGCTGCCTTGGTACATGATAATTACTAGAGATGATTTTTTTCTTTGTTTGGTTTTTAAGTGCTCATGTCATGATTCTTAGGCTTTGGTTTGAAACTTTCTGCCAAAAGTTTCTTTTGAGGGAAAAGATAGAAAACAAGCGGTACATATTTAAGACCTGTAAATATCGTAGTAAGCTAATCCCAAAATTCAGAGCCCAAATTAATACCCGTGAGGTTCAGAATTTTCTACTTCTTTCTCCATTTCTATTGGGATGGAACATCACAGCAGTCACCATCTGGATGCTACCATGTCCCAGAAATGCAGCTGCTTTCTGTGTAGCATCTCCTAACTTCACAATTCATTTGAGTGGTAAAGCACCTTTATCCAAGTTAACAACTAGTAAGCCAAAGAATCACTGTGCGTCCAGTCCACCCACCCTGCTGCCTGTTTCCAGGAGGAACCTGCAGACTACCAGAGACACCAGAGGCACAAAAGAGCATGCACAGAGAAGCAGCTGCCTAGGGGTCCTGGGGATGCCCACCACATTGCCGATAAGCAGGGCTCACTCTCTAACTAGCTTAATACCATGTCCTACCTGCAAGAGCTCGGCAGCAGCATCTGCGAGCCCAAACTCCCGCAGTACTCGGATCTGGATTTCATAGCTCACGGTGGCACCCTCCCCGCAGTTCAGTGCATAGGCTCTCTGCACCTGCTCGGTGTGTCGCAGTTCCTGCAGGCGTTTTACCATGTCTTTCATGATGAAGAGACGAGGAACTGGAAGGAGAAAGAAACCATGTAGGGAACATTCCTGAGCTACATAAAAGAACATCCAGTTAACACAACAAAAAAACCTATGTTTTGCATTAGTATCTTCTCATAATTTTTTAGATAGTAATTTAATTTACTGGCAATGTATTAATTTGTATGTCCTTTCTTTTCAAGGCCTTACAATTTCATTATAAAATTTCTTAATCATATCAAACAAATCCTGAACTGTATTGCTCCAATAAAATTTTACTTGTTTGCATTCTCTTCCCAATGTCAAGATATTTAAGTGTTCTAAACATATTCATTCCAGCTGGGCACACACCTACAACACTAGCACTTTGGAGGCTGAGGCAGGAGGACTATTACAAGACAGATGCTACCCTCAGCTACATAGCAAGTTCAAGGTCAACTTAGACCAAATAGTGAGACCCTATTTCAATAAAAAGGGAAAATACTGATTTTTATTCTTAGGGCTGGGGATGTAGCTTAGTTGTTCAGTGACTATGTATCATGTGCAAGGCCTTGTTTATATCCCCAGAACTACAAAAGAAATAAAAATAAACAAATATTTAAATGAGTCCTGACTACGTACTCAGGGATTAGACTTGGGTATTAGGGTGAACAGAATGAAATATGTGATCTTTGTCTTCAAAAATGTCTCACTGCATTGACTTAAACTAAGTAAATGAGCACATGATGTGATAAGAAATGTTCCTGCAGAGAAAAAAAAAGAAATTTTTGGTTTAAAAAAAAAAAGGCTAGGAAGAGGCACTTGGCCCAGACTGAGAGTGGAAAGGAAAGGTTTCCTAGACAAAGGAAACTATCTGTTATTCTAGAAGAATAAGAGAAAACTTGGCAGATAAAGAAAGTGGGGTAAAGGAATTCCAAGAATTAGGTGATACATACAAGCATAAGGAAGGAGGTGGCTTGCCAGCAGAATGTAGGGCTCAGAGGTGTAAGCCAGCAAGTGTAAGAGAGAGGGGGCTGAGAAAAAGAGCAGGGACAGATCATGCTCAGCAGATTAAAGCACCTACAAGCAGGAGCAGGGGCTGGGGGTTTGATCCCTGGACCTGCCATGCTGGCCCTATCCCTGGGGTGTGCTGAGACTGTAATTGAGACTGGTGTAGTGGCACGTGCCTGTAATCCCAGCTCTTGGGATGCTGTAAACAGGTGGATCACTATGAGTCTGAGTAGTGAGACCCTGAACACCCTGTAAACCATTCCCTAAAAAAAGAGAAAGATGTAATTGCATCCCTAGTTACCTGTGCAGAGTGATAGGATCAGAGCTGAGTTGTGGTTGTAGAAAGGCATGATGTGAGGCAAAGCAGGGGGAGGCAAACTGGCCTGTAGACTAAACCAAATCAGCCTCCTGCCCTTCTGTATAAAGTTTATTGACACACATCCCACTCTTTCATTAGGTACTGTCCATGGCTGTTTGACAGTGCTACCTTGGTTCACAAACTTTAATTTGTTCTACGATTTTGGAAAAGATAGCCTTTTGTGTTTGTGTGGGAAAGACAGCTGTGGTCACTTGATGAAGAGTTTGCAAACAAAAGTGTTCACAAACCAAGGCACCACTGCAGCTGGGATAGAGACTATCTGGACCTTTAAAGAAAAAGTATGGGGTGGGAGATGGATAAGCACCTACCTGGCAAGTGCAAGGTCTCAAGTTTGATCCCACGTACCACACACACACAGAAAGAATCTGAACTAAGGCTATGGTCACAGAACTAAAGTTAGGGCTGGGGAGATAGCTCAGTAGAATAAGCATCTGCCTGGCAAGTGCAAGGTCCTGAGTTCAATCCTCAGTACCGTGCCAAAAAAAAAAAAAAAAACTAACAACAACAACAAAAAGATGATGAAGTCTATAAATAGTTGTGATACAAACTGACAAAAGTGCTAACTAAATATTACTTTTGGGAGAAAGTGGAGCTGGGGTTTACAAAGTTTTTTTTTTTTTTGAGGAACTGGGGATTGAACTCAGGCCCTTGTGCTTGCCAGGGAAGTGCTTATTTCATTCATTGAGTCATCTTCCCGGCCCCAAAGTCCTTATTTTGTGCCATGTAAACTCCTAAGTACAGTACTCATTAAACCCTCAGAAGAGTCCTTGAGAAGACGTCATTAGCTCCACTTCGCAGATGAGGAAATTAATGTGCAGGGGAGAAAATAAATTGCCCAAGGTCACACAAAGTGCCAAAACCAAGAAATGAGCCCATCGGTCTCCCCAATAACCTATCAACCCTTTGTTAGCAAGGTGTGCAAGGATCAGGAAGAGCCTAGGCTGATTGCATAGCACCACACTCATCAGCTCACTCCAGAGATGAGTCTTATTTTCTTGAACGTACATAATTGTGAATGTCTTTGGATTAAGATGGGCTTTTCAGTCTAAGATGAAATTATAGTGATTTCAACTACATTAACTTAAGCCTAAAAAGCTGCTATCACCAAAGCTTTTAAATTTGCACAATTCAGTTAAAGAAGTATTTCTCTCAATTCTTTTATTCAAAGTATACAAGCATACAGTAACCAAACACGACAAAGCAATGACTGATAAGACATGAGTCCTAAAGTAAAATGTATGCATTCAATGAAAAGTTCTGCCATTTCTGTCTTATCTTTACTGAAATAGATATTTATAAGCAGAAATGAATGGTGCTGTTTCCACTGCTATTGTCTGAGTTGTTGCTAGTCTTTATTTTGCATTGTGTAACTGCTAAGGCAATTGGCAAGAGCTAGAGAGTGTTGACCACTAGATCACTGTTGTTTTCGTACCTTAGATTAACATTCGAGTTAAAGTCAAGATTAACTGATTGATGGTCAGGTGTTTCTGGATATGACAAATGTACCTCAATCTGTGGCCAATTCCCCTATAGTCATAAGTCTGAAGTCTACCCTTAGGTAAACTTCACAGAGGTCAACCTGTAAAATGACTTCTTAGGAACCAACAATGATCACATTTTAGGAGGACATAGGCAGATTTCAAAGGCAAAAGTTCATATTACTCTACCAAAGGATATTACTGTATATGAAAAACATCTGATAGTAATTCCCTTCAACAAGTGGTTCTGAACAGAGGTGACTTTGCGTCACAGAACACATGTGGCAATGTCCAGAAACACAAGCTTTCAAAATAGTGTTACAAAGGCAGGGATGTGTGTCTGTGTGCACAGTTGCAGGCTACCAGCACTGAAGGAGTACAGGCCAGGGGTGCTCCTGATGACCACCCACTATACTCGGGACGGCTCCCTACCATGTAGGATTATTCACTCTAACAATAGGAAAGGGCTGAGAAACCCTGGACTAAATTGAAAAACTTATAATTATTTTAATTATGTATATTTTTTGGTGGATCTGGGGATTGAACTCTAATTATGCATATTTAATATAAAATACAAATAAAAAATTTTAGCCTGTAAGTATTTAATCTTGAGAGCCTATTTGGAGGTTCTGGCAGGGAAGCGCAGTTACTCATGTACCCCTGACCAAGGAACCCTCCTGATCTCATGTGCCCCCTGAGTCCTCCTCTATCAGGGGTGGCTGTCATCTATGAGTGAGCACACAGCTTTGGGAGGGACACACATGGAGCACTGAAGGAGGAAGGGGATACCTGCCTCACCAGCCAGATCACTGGGGTGACAGATGCTGCAGCCAGATTACCCTCACACTACAAGTATCTAATTATTAAGAACCATACTTAAAGGGTATTGAAATGCATAGAGAATCAGTGTCTGTACATACAGACACACATCCAAACATCAGCAATCACACACACAAAATGATAAAATTATTTACCTATATGATAAACACATCATATAGGGCCCCTGCTTACCTGGAATTTCATTGGCTACAACTGAGGGAGGGCTTGACTGGTTGCTGCTGATCTGCTGGTGGCTGATTAGATGGCAGCACTGCGGCACAGCACTGCTGACCATGTAAAGTGTGTCTGGTACGTTGGACATTCTAACCATCCGCAACCGCACAAGGTCTGTCTGTTCCACCATCATCTCATCTAGCACTGACTAAAACAGAAATTCAGTATGAACAGAACTGGTCAACCTTTCACTTGTATTAAATCATAGATGAAACAAGATTATGATTTTCACCACATAAAAGAGAATCTACTGTTTCTCATTTATGAAGTTTTAAATTAGTGGCAAAAAGAGAAAATACCCCCACTCTTCTAATTTCTAAAGATTCTTTCTGGAGTACCTTTGTAAAGGTATAACTATCCTCTGGAAAAAAATCTGTTTTTAATGACAAATTTTTGAAATTTGAAGGCCATGAAATTATTCAGAAATAAGTTATACATGTTTTATAATAAGTATATATGTTTTAAGGATCAGATTCAACGAAATGTTCAAAATGTTGAATATTATTAAATTTAGGCTATAGATTTTTTTTTTTTTTGGTAGTACCGGGTATCAAACTGAGAACCCTGCGCTTGCCAGGCAAGCGCTTATTCTACTGAGCTATCTCCCCAGCCCTAGGCCATAGATATTTTTATTACATTAGTTTCAAGGGCATCTATCTCCCCTAACTACAGAGCAACAAAAATCAGATACTATCTAAACATTTCCTCACCTATTAAAAATTATAGGGATTCACTGTTGTTGTCATATTTTTGGTGAGAAATTTTATGGTACAGTAATACACAATGGCAATTATTTACTAGGCTTGAAATTTTGTCTTAGTTTGTGCACTTATTCTAAAACTAAAAAGTCAACTATTCCAGAACTATGTTATAAGAAATCATGCGTTTAGTTTATCAAGATAAAATGAATGCAATTCTTTCAGAACATTTTCCCTGCCCTCAAGAACATAAATACTAACAACTATTTTGATAACATAATAAACTTTAAGGCAACAAGATAAAAAATGAATTTTAATATGGTCTAACTTGTAAACACTGCATAAAACTATTCTGTTAAGTAATCAAACTGGAATTTATCTTTATTTTCTCTATTATTGGACATTTAGGGTATTTCCAAACTTTTTTTGTAATGTATTTGGTATAGGGTCTCATTACACAGGCTTGGACTCTCAGTGATCCTCCTGCTTTTTAGCCTCCCCAGTGCTGGAATTACAGGCATGTGTCTACCACGCCCAGTCTCAGTGGCCGGCTCAGTGCATCGCACAGCATGTGGTGCACAGATTGAACCCTGGTTCTTGTGCTTGCCTAAGCAAATGCTTAGTCCACTGAGCTATCTCACTGGCCCTTCCAAATATTTAAACAATGAACAATAAACATTTTTGTCCCTTTATATGAAGACAAGGTCTTACTCTATAGTCCAGGCTGACCTTGAACTCAAGGCATTATTTTTAACTCAGCCTCCCAAGCTCTAGAACTACAGATGTGCATCACAATGCCTGACTGTGTTTGTAATAAACTTGTCCAATATCTTCAGTAGCTTCATTACCTTTGCTTCTTCCACGTAGGGAGAGAACAGACGAGGTCTAACATATATACCAGCATTTTTCTGTCGTAACCAAGCATTTGACTTTCCACCTTCTGTCGTAGGAAGCATATCTGATGGAGGTGTGCTAATTAAACCTCTTTTCATCTTAAAAAAACAAAAACAAAACAAAAACTCTTTTTTAAGTAACTGGAGGTTTGTGTGAAATTATAAGTATAAATCAAAATATACACTATCATTTAAATGAAAACTTAGGAATGTATGTGAAAATTAGAAATACCTCAAATGCTTAAAAATATTCAAAGGATTCAGTCATAAGAAGGTACTACAATTTCCCATTTTTCTCTAAAACAGTTTTTAAAGAGAAGAGACATTAATTTATCCATTTTGCTTATCTGTGTTCCCACCTCCTATCTGGACAAAATGAGAACATCAGTTTGGCTTCTATCTATAGCAAAGGGGTACTAGAAGCCCTCTTTAACAGCCACATGTGCCCAGGTATATCTTGTTTTACTTGCCCTTCCTCATGGGCTCCCTCATGGCCCTGAAAGTGGGGCACTGCATAACAACTAACTGTGCATTGTGGCCTTCTGATACTAGAAGTATACAAAATCAAATCCTTGAGCTCCAAAGATGGTGGTAAGGATTAAGCAAAGGACAGAGACTTGGGTATAGCTTTGTGGTACAGCACCTGTCTAGCTGTGTGAGGCCCTGGGTTCTGTCCTCATACTAGAAAATCATAATCCACAACCAAAAACCAAATAAAGGCAAAGCAGATAAAAGCACGTGGCTGGGTGCTTAGCAACTAACAAGAGGACATGAAGATTAACAACCATTATTAGCTAATCTTTATTGGAAACTTCATTGCTAGGCATGAAACTAAAGCAGAAATTTATATTTTCTAGCTGAAGTTCTAAAGTATTTTTCTAAACTAAATAAAGGACTCAATTTAGTTTGAATCCCAGATTTCAAATAAAACCATAATTGAGTTTCTCCAATGTTACTCTTATTAAATGACAGCACCTAACTGATATACTAGTTAAAAATGACTTTTTTTTGACACAGGGTCTCTCTATGCAGTTCAGGCTGGCCTTGTGCTCACTTTTGTAGCCCCCAGGCTAGTCTTGAATTTGCAGAGATCCTGATAGTTCAACCTCCTAAGTGCTGGTGGTATTACAGGTGAGTGCTGGGATTATAGGTGTGTGCCATCACACCCGGTTCTGGGGCTGCATGATGGACACCCGCATCCAGGGCCGAGATGGCAGCATGTGGAGCTGGGGATTGAGCTTGGGTCCTTGTGCTTGCGGTAGGTGCTCATGCCTCTGAGCTATCTCTCAAACCCCAAAAAACTATTTTAATAAAATAGCATTTTATATTATTTAAAATATAGGAAAAAATTCAATATATTGATAGCAACTGAGATTATGTTGATGTTTCTTTCAAGTCTGTTCCAAATTAATTTTTACATAATTATTGGTACATAAATATATTTTGTATCCTCCTTTTTAAAAATTGTATTTCAAATGAAGTATACATTGCAGGGCCATAATATTAAGCTAAGCTATAAATGGCTATGGTCGACAACTTCTTCGGATAACTCACTATTGTAGTGGAATGCTGGACTATGTTGCATTGTTGAGTTCAGGCACCTAAGTTCGTTGTATGACAATGGAGTGCCTATCTCTGACAGGTGTAGACAAAGGAGGGGGTATAGAAAGGAAGAATCATGATGTGTGTGTATAGACAGTACAGTGGGGATAGACAACGCTGTGCTTCTACATAATTCTATGAGAGGCAAGATTTGCACTAATGGTGGTTGGACAGGATATTATGTCGGCTTCTAGTACTATGGACAACCACTAGGAAAATAACAAGGTAGAAAGTATTAGTTATTGAATCTTTGATGTAATTCAGGTATAAAAAATAAGATATGCAAACAGCTACACTCTCTTTACTGATAAGAGTCATATGCTATAATAATGTCTAAGTATAATATCATGTATGCACCTTCTATGATACCAAAACATTATGAAAACAGTTTGCAATGTGTTAATTTATCAAATCCATCTTGTCAAGGTATCTTAAAACTGTCTCATTGATATTTGTACTTCAATAAAATAAAAATTAAAATAAAAAAATAAAAATTGTATTTCAACAGTAAGATTTTTCATGTTAATATTAGGCTTCTCAGGACAATAATTATCTTGTTGAGTAGTCATACTATGTTTTTCTTTGTCTTGTGATTAGAAACTTAAAAATTATTTTTTTAGCCGGGCGTGGTGGCGCATGCCTGTAATCCCAGCACTCGGGAGGCTGAGGCAGGAGGATTGTTGTGAGTTCGAGACCAGCCTGAGCTACAAAGTGAGCTTAAGGCCAGCCTGAACTGCATAGTGAGACCCTGTCTCAAAAAGACAAAAAAAAAAAAAAAAAAAAAAAAAAAAAAAAA